>JAPYZM010000613.1:0-45748 GCA_030522845.1 Psyttalia concolor
GGGACCTTCCGATTATGCATCGGGTGCTCTCCCAACTGAGCTATCCGGCTCCTAGCCACTTCTTCATTTCAAATTTCTTGTATATATTGAGCTCCGCCGGCCTCCTATCGGCAATCATTTTTACATCAAAGACGGGAAATCATTTCTCAATTGAGAACAAGCGAAACAGAAATGTAATCTGTCAATTTGTTGCGGAGCAATCGTTGGACAAAATTGAATTACATTACCTACATTTTATTTACGGGTCATTACGAAAACGTCCCCCTTTTGTGTCTAGATGTTAAAAGAAAACATAAAAAACACATTGAATACCAGAAGAGGGCCCTCCAAGCTTCACATAATGATCGAAGTCTTCAAACCGAATTTTTTCAAGCTTGAAAGGTTCTCGAAAAAGTTAACACCTCCGGGGCAAAGTGTCCACGCACAGCCAAGGGTGGTGCTAATTATTCGGCAGCGTCAGAGTCTTTAGTGGCTCGCAAAAGACCGTAGTACCACCAGGGGTGAGTGAATGAAGAAAAGAACGACAGGGTGACTCGGTTTGAACATCAATCACCACTGGGCTTGTCACTTTGCCAGGTTCTGGCGTTTCTCGGTGCGTGTGGTGAAAGTCTCATCGCCCGTTTCTTTTCTCCTACAGCTTCTTCTCAAAATGGCGGTCAAAAGTTTGTCATTGGTACAGCCATTGAGGGGAGGGGGGGGGGAGGTGGAGAAAGAGACAGGACCAAGAGGCGACAGAGAGAAGGGTAGTCTTCCCTTGACTGCAAATGAGTTTATAAAGGCAATATCTCAGGCGATAGAGCGAGACACATTGGGGTAAAGATAGAGAGCTCTATAGTTATATCTCTGTACATAATTCAATGGAGAATTCCCTCTTTACGCCCCCCGACCCTATCGCTAATAATAAAGTTTCCTTCGGTGGTTCGACAACGCGTAGACAGATTTTAAAATTTCCCGTCACAAGCCGCGCCAAACCCCTTCACCAGACCACCCAGCCCGTCTCACCCTTTCTTTCCACGCGTACTTCATCCTCCTCCCTCGGCCATCCTTATCCCTTACGAACAACGTCTCTCACTCCCTCATCACCCGCAAAAGTGAGACAGCTCTTCTCGAATAAAGAGAAAGAGCAGTGTATATACCACCAACGTCGAGTTTCTCCCCCAAGACTCAGGGAAAAATTAATAAAGTTGAGGAACAAAGTAAGTTGGGTGGCGTAATGCCGCCGCAAAGAGAAGAAAATCCGGGAGAAAGAAGCGAAAGACCGGAGAAGGGGGAAAGGGGATTGGAAAGAGAAAACTGAAGGCTTGCAAGGGGTGTGTGCAGGACTTTATTATAACGGAGTGTCGAGTCTTTTATGTTTTCCTCAACTCCTTACTTCTCACTTCCATGCCTGCACTGTATACTTACCCCTGGTACTTATCTTTTTCACTCTCCTTTCTAGATAAAGAGCTGGAATAGAAAAGCAAACCAAATTCTGTCATATTTATGTACCTTCATTCACCGGAAAGTTAAAAAAAGGGGAATATCAGAGGCAAAAGAGAATGATTACTTGGAAACTAAGCAATTACTTGTGCAAGTGCTTCAGTTCATTCGAATATATTTCCTGGAATTTTCAGATTTTCCATCAATTGCCATCGAAAAATGGAACTGGAATTTGTAGTTCTAGTTGATTTCCCCCGACATTTAAAGTATTAAATTTGTAAAAACGAAAGTTGGGAAAAATTAACCGGACATTTTAAAACAAAATATTAAACGGTGAATTAGAATCGTCGATAGAGTGTCGTCTGTGGATCCGTCACTTCCTTCTCATTCTCATATCTTCAGTGTAAACTTACCCCTGCACTATTCTCGCATTCCTCCAAACTGCCGAAAAAAAAAATAAAACAAAAACTGAATTCACTCACATTTATATCCATTCACCCCCCCCGAAAATTCCGAAAAAGAAAAGCCGGAACAGAAAAATTCACCCAGAATAAATAAAAACACCTGAAAAAACTTTAGAGGCAGAAAAAGATCGGTTTCGCATGAGAGATTCGAATGCAATCGCTCGATTCGCACGGTATATATCTGAGGCTGCGAGGCTACGGGGGTGAAGTGTGCAACGTCGTCCTCTGCGCTCGGATGGATCGACGTCCATCACGGGAGTACATTCGAGCGCGCGCGATAGAGAGAGTTAGAAAGAAAGAGAGGAAAGAGCGCAGCAGTCTGTGCGGCGCACCGGTGATGGACAGCGGCGCCAATTTGACGGTCGCAGGCTTTGGCCGCGTGAGTTCTCTCTTTTTTTAACGAATTTTTTTACTCCCTTGCAATTTTTTTTTCTATTTTGTACCGCACTCTCTGTGCCGCCGATTGCCCACCTCCCTTCCCACCCCCGCGGCTGTTGCCGATCCTCTCTACGTGGCGTTGAAGCGCCGAGAGGCGCTGAATATTGCATCGGTCGTTTGAAAGGTTCGTCGGGGGAGGATGAGACACGGAGAAAGCGGGAACGAGTGTGCATGGGGATTGTTGGGGGTGGGGGGGTTGCAGCGCTACTGCAAAAGGGGATAGAAACGTGTGACGCGCGCCCTTCCCCCATTCCCCCTCCCCCCTCCCGACGTCCTCCTGACGACCTCTGGTGCATATCACACGTCGGTCAAACGCCACTCTGTGCCTCCAATGAAATCGCAATACATATAGATAGGCTTGAACACATTGGTCCTGTCGACGAGGGAGCGAGGGAGGCAGAGAGAGGACTCTCGCCGACGTTAGCCTCACTTTACCTCTGACCCCACGTACACAGAAGTATACTGCAGCGATCAACGCCAATGGTGGGGCGGGGGGTCACTCTGTACCTCACGAATTATTTATTCCAACGGACGCAGGAGCGCTCGTCCGCCCGATCAGCTCGTGGCCGTTAGTCCGCCATCCGTTAGTTTTTACCATTTTCCCTGAATGCGCTCATCACCACTTTTCTTCATACCCCACACGTCATGACTCCCCCAGACGGGAGTGAAGAGTACCAGGAAATTCGTTTCTATTCGCGTGAACAATTCTGCATTGTGAAATATTAAGTAACAGGGGAGATGTGATTTGCTGATTGACGGTTTGAACTGAGTGAATGATGAAGACGAGGTGAATGATGGTTTTTTAGCGGGGGTCAGTGAAATAGATGATGAGGAGCACTGATGATTGAGTTTAATGGGCGATTGATAGTATTTCGATTGTTTTCTAGATTGGTTTATGACCTGTGGGATGGCGTCAATTGAGGCTTCATACGTTGGTATTTTTTAGATGAGTGAATGGTTGCGCAACAATTATTGTGGCATGGTTGATAGTCTCAGTAGATTTATTTCTATAATATAAGAGATGTTTTCAATTTCTGTGGAGTTGGAAAATTTTTTATTATTTGGAATTCGAAGGCACTGGGCGCCGAAATAACCAAATAATTCTGGTAATGGAGAAGGGGTGAGTGACAGAAAGGTCGCTCTTTTACATTGTGATAACAATACTCAATGGTCAACTGTATTCCGAGTTAGAAACGTTTAACCAATCATTGTCATTTATTTTTTATCACATGAGCTGATAAACTGGGGTTTTAATGTCGCTTCGCTCTGAATTCGGGGTTATTTTCTGAGTTATGTAACTATAGCAGTCGCCTTCATGAGCGGCAATTATGCTGCGATTAATAATTACTCAGTCGATGGTTAAAGCATAAAAATTATATTTCTAGAGGTAAAAAATGGATCCGAGAACATTTGTCATATTATTATAAAAAGATAAATTTTCGCGTCCGGGAACTATAAAAGTGAACTCTGGTAGTGAAAATTCTGGTACTATCCACTGCGGAAAAATGGGAAAATCTTGGAATTTAGGGTCTCTTTCTTTTCGCTGAAAACCATTGAGAATTGTAGGTTTAGCTGGGTTTTCACAGGTTAAAAAAATTACATACAGTTAAATACTAGGATTTTTAATAATAACATTTGTCACAAAAATGATAATGGAACACTAAAAGTAATTATGTAATATATATTTTTATCATATAAGACTACAACCAGATTAGAACAAAATTATAACGAATATGTAAATGTTCTCTGCCTACGCTTTTTCTGACAAAAAAAATGTGAAAAATACGTAGTTAACCCTTTTCCCTGATATATTCAAATGGAAGTTGAGTTCATGTTTATCGACTGAACGGACAGAATGATTCGTGAAATTGTTTCCTTTATGATTTTCGGATATTCAATCTGTAATGTACACTGAAATAGAACGTCACAAATATTCTAGTTACTTGAGATTGAAGAATAAATAGCGGGAGTTCACTAGTAAAATATTGACGAGTCTAAACTGTCAATTTGTGAATCATTCACCCATATATCGAGGTGAATAATTTAATTGATTATTTATCTGAGAGGTTACAAGTAGCGGATGGATAAATACCAGCAGGTCAGAGAGATGCTTCAAACGAGTCCAACAGTGAGGTTCTTTGTCGGCATTGTGAATTTCTTGGTAACTATCTAGTCACGATAAGTTTAATTGACCATTAGTGTTTTAGAGATCCACTAATTGCCAGATGAAATAACGTCAGTGGCGAGTATCCGTTGTGAACTTCCCTGTGTAAGAGAAGATGAGATCGATGATGAAACTTTGAAAATAGATGACGTGACCACCGGAATATTGGGATGAGATCATCAGAATGCGGGGAACGTTTTGATACCTCTAATGAACATCAGGACCAACGTGTGTGTGTGTGTGTGTGTGTGTGTTGGCCACTGCCCCTTGCCACTTTTCCTAATACCAAGTTGTGATTAGACTGGACACCAGACGCTCGTTTCTCTCGGGATATAATACTGGAATACACCCATGGAGAAATCACCCCAATTCAATTATACTTTCAGGGTGTATAATGGGCGAGACATAAGTTACAATTTCTCGATGATAGTTGGAAACAGTGAGCCTCACGTACCAGTGGAATTGCCTGGGGTACGTGCGAAATGCTTGGGTCATTCCCCAGATGATCGGGGTTTCACGTAAGCCACAATAAAAAATTGGAGAGGAAATTTGGGGGCTGTAGTGCACGTTTCGAAATAATTACAAGTACAAAAAAATCCATAGAAACGCTTAGCAAATTTTCTAGACATATTATATTAAATAACTACTCAAGTTTCTATAGAAAATATTTTGTTGAACAATTCTATAGATATTTCTGCAAAAGTTCTTGTGTTGACATATTTTCCATGCACATTTTTTGCTCTTTTTAACCAAAATTTTTACTTTTATCTCGTTTTTATGGTATATTTAAAGAATATATGGAAAATACTTGGAAAACGAAGAGCAACTAACACATAAATAGCAGAAGTCATCGGATTACTAATTTAGCCGAAACCGAATGTAAATAAACCACCGATTTAACTGTGCCACGTTATTCCCAATAATGCTCTCTGATTGATCAGAAACGAATTACCAAAAATCATGCATGAATTCATTAATTCATAGGATAAATTTGACAATCTGAAGTATCACAAACTTAATTAATTAACGCCTAACTTAAATATTTTACATAGTCGCATTTAATATGAAAGTGACTTAAATTCACAGTCTAGTGAAATATTCTCCTAGTATTTTCGTACATCGTAATAATTCTTCCTAACTTCAATTTTTTAAAATAGAAATTTTAATCAAATTTCCAATAAACTCTCAATGTCCTCTCTAAACTGATTTCGCTATTTTTACATGGTATCACTTTTGTATAGAGAGAAAAGTTTATTCAGTATCAATTAATGAATGTGTTCCACGTTCGCTTCTATTAATTGTCTTCAGACATTTATCTCTTAACGGAATCATTTATTATCAATGAATATTCGAGGTTTCGTGTATACCTACGAATTTTGGTAATAAACATTTCACGGTTTTTTCTATTCCATACAAGTAAGTAGGATACGATCGAATAAACCTTCATTACCTCTCATTTTGTGTAATAAAATGTTTGACTTATTAAAGAGTAAAAATCAGCTTGAGTCAAGGTAGCAACACTTGAAATTATTAAATTCTCGATTTAAGTTAATCCTTCTTTTTCGGGCGTACAAATCATTTCTTCAGTCGGATTTCGGACAATATATTTGCCTGACGGACAAAATTTTGATCAGCTACAATTGTACTTATCCCCGAAAAATATAGCTTCCCATTGACTCGTTTTTTTTCTGAAATTTCCTCACAGTCTCCGCTTGTAATAGAAAAAAATCTCGTATCCACCTGTAAATACACACATCCGGTCCCAGGCAATAAATCGCTCCCCCCCCCCCCCACATTTCCCAAGAATCCTCCTCCACCAACCATATCCCCCGATATCCCGGATTTTTCTCTCGGAAATACGAATTTAAGTGGAATGAAAGAATGATGGATGCGCCTCGATCAGTTTTCGGTTGAATCCAAATATTGACATGACCCACCACAATTTTGGTCGATTGACAATGAAAACGAGGATAAATACATTCTCTATGGCTCCTCCAAACATCATGGGGGGACTGGACTCTATACATACATCAGGTCAAGAAAGAGAGAAGAATGGGAGTGAAATGTTTTCACGAGTGAGCGTGTAATGACGAATAATGGTGGTGCCTCCTGGGCAGTCTGGGGGCAGCATCGTGGGCCGCGTGAAAAGCGTCGCCGGGGAATGACTGATGATCGGGGCGAATGGTGTGAGTGAAATAGCCGGATAAATAAAAAAGAAACTAGCCGGAGAGAAGAAGAGAGAAGATAATGCGAAGGAACAGGAACAGGTAGCCCCGGAGGGCAACAGCCATAGACCCACGTTGCCAAGAGCTGTGAATGAAGAAAGAGGACACTCATTCTAAGAACAAGATGACTGAGAAACAGTGCGTCCATGTGTGCTGTGTCCTGCTGATGCTCCTGAGAAACATATCCACGTCGCTCTCTCGTCCCGGGTGGCCTATCTCTTCTTTTACACTGCTGTTGTCTCTTTTCCTGTTGTGTATTGAGATTCATATGCACGTGTGGGCGTGTATTCGTGTGTTACATCCCAAAACTTATGAATGCCTACTCTTATGAATGTATGTACAATGTTGAGCCATTTTTCTTTAACCAAATGAGGAATGACTCACAATGGGGATTAACTAATATGGACCGGCTTTATGAGCATGTGAAATCACCTTGAGCTAATTGTCCGGTCATGGTGGCCCTTGCGTGAGGATGAGGGAAGACGAGAGAGTTGAGGTGAATTTTCGGGTGAGATTAATTTGTCGGACGGAGTGGGAACAGGGTGCGCGCTTCCAGTGTAGGCGACTTCGATAAGCTTTTACGACAATGAAAAATTAATGCGCTTTTCCAAATTAAATGCATAAATGAAGAAATCTAATAAGTTAGAAGTTTATCCAATAGAGATAATTATTTTTTTAAGGTTCGAAGTTCTTACAAAGAAATTAAAATTTATTAGACTTGCAGAACATTTCAATCACAATTTTACAACTGAATTTCAGATTTCAGATATTAAAAAAATGTTCGTTAAATGAATAAAGCTTTTGACAAAATTTATGACATTTTTTTGTTATCTGAAGTGGCTTATAATTAGAATTAAAAGAGTCGACTCTTCATAAGAAAAATATAATTGTACTTATTTGATGCGAGTATTCCCAAATCATACATGACAAAGAACCGTTATATTTTGAAAACGAATCGTGAAAAAATGATAAAGTAATCGGTGGATTAAATATTTGTCAAGGATAAAAACGAGGAGGACTAAGTCGTTGGTGGTGCTGAATAGCACGAAGCTCTACAATGGAGGGATGACACCCAACACTCATCGACTCATCGTCTGTATTTAACTTTAATTAACGTAGTGATGCGGTTGGTCTTGATATCGACGGTTGTTTGTGGACGAGAATGGAGCTGAGGGTAAAGTATCGGGGTCACGATTGTCCTCTCGTCCGATACTACAGACAACGTAGGCATTATTCTCGCGGAATAAAAAAACGCTGAATAAACAGACCCGGTAAAATAACATTCGACATCAATGAGTGGCATACTCCATCAAAAATAAAACTATGAAACGCTCGTTGGAACTGGTCAAATAAATGGCCGTGTCCTTTCAATAATTTCGTTTCACTATGCATACAACGTCCTACAATGTTAAGAGTCTGAAGATAAACGACCTTAGAGTGTGGAATTTTCAGTCTGGTAACGATCGCGTTAACGACTGTAACGATCATACTGGAGGCGCGTTAAAAAACTGTTTGGATGATGATGGGGGAGGTCGAGAAGAAAAGGTATAACCTAAGAAAAGCAAAAGGTTTTTATAAGCCACCCTCTTCTTCGCCGAGCTTGGACTCACTCGAAGGCGCACCGTTGAAATGCTACAGAGGGACATTGTCGTGGACGAGGCCAAACGTAAAGGCCTCTTTCACTCTTTTTACGATTTGTTTACAGCATTCCCACTATACTTTCAACCATTATGCGTCTCAACGACCTGACTCTCTGCCTTCAACGTTTTAATTCCCCTTTAAGTTAAGCGATTCATTTGCGTGTTTTTTTTCTACAGAAAAAAAATCAATCTGAGACTGACATGCTCAAATTGAGACGTATAGAAGTCTTGAATTGAGATTTCCCAAAATCTTTAAGCGAGTTTGAAAAGTCTCATGTTAAAAAAAATTATGTTTCCGAATTATACAGTTCAACAAATCTCAAGAAATTGGAGAAACAATCTTTTTAAGCCTTCTTTATCGCAAAAAAATACCATCAATTTTCAAAAAGGTGAGTGTCAGTGTTTGAAGCATTTAAAATTACTAAAATACCATATATTTTTTAGTTGTTTTTGTTTAAACGATCATTCAACTGTAAAATGATTTGTCTCATTGTAGAGATGTATACGATATCGTCGTAATTGTCAGACAAAAAATACCCAGAGAGCAAGACAATTTCACTTCCCCCATCTTTTCAATTTCGCTGTTACAAATCGAAGTGACGTGAAAACACGAGAATGCTTTCTCGTTCTAGTTACCTGTCGTTGCGCATTTTCACAGGCACTACGGGGGTGCTATATGCTCGGCGCAAGGCTTATCTTGTCGCTGAGAAACCCAAGAAGAGGTCCCCGGGGAATTTTCCCTCCTCCTGAGAAGGGAAAAGACAAGGGAAAACTGTGGGGCACTAATAGTGGCATTCCCGTGCTTAATTTCTTATCTTGTTTGTGCTTGGTGAGAGCAGATGGGCCCTTGTCGAATACATGTGACTCAGTTAACCGTATGGCCATCATACCTGAGCCTCAGTGGACGGAACTCGTTTATCCTCAATTTTGTCCAGGAGGACACAATAAATGGCCAAGCCACTGATCCTGGGACAATCCTACCTATCACGTTACACTCTGGTTTCCATGATAAGAGGGTCTATTTAAAATATATGACCAAAATGATGGGAATGTTTTTGTTTTTCAGTTCGTTGGCCAAATTATTCATTGTCAGTCAATATATTTATTTATTGATAGTGGATAGAACTCATGGAGACTACAATGAATATATGCTCTGATTTATGAAGTCATTTCATATATGAAAATATTTATTACAATATGAAATGTCAAATCTTTTGTATAGAGAAATTCGATAGAATTAAATTTTACTGTACAGTCTGTTGCATAATATCGGAAAATCTTACTTTCAGTAGCCACAACTGACGATTCAACTGAAGATTTGTCGAAGTCAGACTTTGAGAAGTAAGAGTTATAAATACACATCTATTCCATTTTTTAATGGAAACAATAGATGTAATGACGTATCAGTGCATAAATTCATGTTTTTTTCGTCTCCTCGATGCAGAACAGATTGAAACATTGAAATGAGCCACCGAGGGATGTATTGTCGAGGCCTTGGGAGCTGAAACACATCAAGTGGAGGGGGAGAAAACGATAGAAAAAAAGTATATTGGAAAGGAAGAGTCATACAGCGGGTCCCGGAGAGGAACGTAAAACTGGCCACCATGACCAATGTCAATTGACCATTGCACAATACCAAGATTCACCACCGGCTTGCACTCAAATCCCCCCCGTCGAGAAAACCTTTTAACCTTTTTCTCCCGGTTTTTTCGCTTAGTCGATCTGCGCAGGGGTCATTCGTTGCCCTAAAAACATCATTGATAAACCAATGAATGAATATAAATGAGCCAAAAACAAAGTGACAAAGTCATTTGAGGAAAAAGGCTACTGTAGACACTTCCAGTCGCTTCGAAAATGAAAAATTGTTTTCCGGTGACACTGGTTAGACATTCTAGAAGCGCCCGGTATCTTTGACTCGTTAGCCTCGAAATAGTCTGGGCAGTACTAATTCAGTCTGACATAATTGGGGGGTGTTTGTTACCTGCACACCCCCCTCGTACGGAACGTACAAGATCGTATAACGAAGAAGAACACGGAAAACCTCTTCGGGCGATCCTAGGTCTCGATAGGCGATGCTATCGCGTCCCGACAGCTTGTAGACTCACCGGTGTGTCGCCTCCTCTCCTTCTCACTTGCACATCTTAGCCGTGAGTTTTGTCGCCCATCTTCACCGTTTCTCTCCTGTATTTTTCTCCTTCCATTATTCGCAGACTGGCGACAATTCTCAGTGTGAATATATCAAAAAGCTACATGCAGAGAAATCTGTAGGTAAATTATGTTTTTAGGATGATAATTTGTGTTTCCCGAAACGCCATTCGTAATTTTTTTTTCAACGCGAATTATCCCTTGGAGAAAATCACGAAGTATGTTTTTGAAAATGCAATAAATTATCACTCTAAAAACGCGATTTAAGTACAGATTTCTCTATGTGAAAAAGGTGGAGAGGGTTTAAAAAAATACAATATTTAAATGCTCATTAAAGCACCACTTAATATGTCTTTTACGTTCTCAATTACGCAAGTATATGCATGAGTTTGATTACAGACGCTGTATGCGCTATTCGGGAAAATCACTGGTTCGCGTGTGGTTGAACTCTTACCTATAAGTTTTGTCACACAACTGATTATACGAGCATTGGACTTGTCCTCCATATCGCCTACTGTGTAACGTCTAATAGCACTGGTTTATGGGTATAAACGCTAAATCCCTTTTTGCTGGGGTTGATTTATTACGAGGCGTGACAGGAGATCACCTCTGATAATTCGCGTGCCGCACTCCGCGACGTTTATTCGTACGATATTTTCAGTCAAATCCAACGCCCGATCGACAGCTCAAAGTATCGATAATTGATTTCAACAGGGGGTCACATGGCTTACTATCCTTGTCGTGATTCTGCAACTGAAAGTTGTGTAATTTCATAATTTTATAAAGTGCACTGCCTGGGTGGAAACCTTTATTCTAAAGAAATGAGTGTCAGATGAAGAAATTGATTGCTTTGTTTCAATGACAAGAAATCTTTAAAATTTACAATCCGAGATGTATTTAGTTTCGATGAAAAAATAACATTTTCAGCCTAGACCCTGAAGTTTTTAATACAAGAAACTTGAAGTTTTTAAAACAATTTATCTTCTCCGCCCAGAAAGTTCTCAAATGAAAAATGAAATATCAAATTGTTATTTCATTTTAATCACAAAATACTGTTTACAGAAGTTCTTACAGAAAGCTAAAACCATTTTTCTCTACACGCATAATATAAAAATCATGGTAAATCAGTTTTTGTTTGGACGTCAGTGTTGATAGTTGTTAGGAGAAAACAAGGCAAAGCCAAAAGGTCTACTTCAGGGATCTACTGAGTACATAAAAAAATATACGCCAGGCAAATAAGTCGATCCCCCGGTAAACAACGAGTCGCACGTATAAGGTAAAGTTGGAGGTCAACAGATAGACCCCGGAGTGGATAGGGGAAAAATACCGAAAAAGGGGAGAAAATTTTCTGAAAAATAGTGTTTACTGTTTCTCGGTTTGGCAAACCAAGGGATTTTAAAACTGGTGGCGTCGAGTGTTGGCTGCGGCCGTTGATAAAGCTCGAAACATCGCACATTCGTGTAAACTCTCGAAACTTTTCTACCTTGATTTTTTTCTTCTTTTCTTTTTTTATTTTTCATTGGAATTGAAATGAAAAAGTAAGGAAAAAATCGGTCCATCCAATTGCATGGGAGTGGCATTGTTTGCGACTATGTTTGATGTTTTTTACTCCACCGGGAAATAAAAACATGGTTGTTGGGAGAAAAATTATGAAAGAGTAAACACGTGAATATATACATTTTCACGCGTCAAAGCACTCAAAAGCAGAGGATTATAAAGTCGTACAACTCGACGCCCGCATCCTCTTCTCGTGTTTACAGGCACCTCATCGTGTCATTTTCATTTTTTTACCCCCCGACCTCGCCCCCCTTGCCAGTTAATGGCCATATTTCTGGCCCAAGCAGCCTCATAAATGTGACAAAAAAAACATGAGAAAAGAAGTTGGAGAATATACTCGTGGAAGCGCATGTTAAGCGTCTGTCAACGCCGGTGTGGTACTGTCGGGGGGCTCTCGAAGGCTGTCTCCATCGTTAACCCAACTCTCTTCGGGAACTATTTCATCTTTAATACCTCTTTGGATGCCTGCGAACCAACGAAGCATGTCCCATATTGCTGAAATGTTAACGGATTTCCGGAATTGTGAATAGCAGGAAAAATCAAGCAATAGTTGTTAATTTTCCTAATTCGGAGCCATCGCTTGGGGTTGCGATGTTGATGACCTCTCATTGTGCTCTTTTTCCGGTTCCATTCAATATTTTTTTATTCAATTCATTATTCATACTCATTTTCCTTGTCCAATCTGATCAATGAGAATAATATGTTTCAATTTATGATATGATTCTAATCATAATTATAATTTAATTTCGTCTGGAAATGTTGTTATATATTTTTCATTTAGTTCACCTGGTAATTTAATGAAATGGTTGTCCATGTCACCAATATAATTTTGTGCTTGCAACATTGTCACCGCATGTGTTTAGCACAAAATTGAAAATTGAAACTTAAAATGGCATATTGGATTATCTTCTATGACTCTGAAATTCATTTGAATGATTCAGATAGTGTACACAAAAATGCTGATCCTTACAAAAGTTTCCCTAACGCCCATCTGAGATTTCAAATTATTTTTGTTAATACAATAATAATCATAATAAATTGCCAACGAACTTTGAATTTTCTTTCTCTTCCCCAACAGTCTTTATAATAAAAATTTAATATCACAAAAGAATTACAATTTTAGTTCTTTACAAATTAAAAAAAATGTGGTGGACTTTAATTTTTTAGTAATTCATTTTAAATTTGTAAGAAAATAAAAACTCTCCCAATGTTTTTATTGCAGAAACGTGAAATATCTCATATTAAAAAATTTTATCAGTCCTCAATGACTGGAGTAGAGTCAACCAAGTCGCACTGCAATATTTTCCAAGAAACCATAAAGGTTATCCGAAAGATACAAACGATAAATTCCCGAGAATCTACCACATGTGTATATGTGCATCTCCTCTGGTTACTAATCAGCCGTGCTATACCCAGGGCATTAAAGTTAATGCTATAATTAACGATGGCTTGGTTGAGGCATGCGCGTAACGAGCCGACCCGTAATTACTGCATCAATCGTCGTGGCTCGCGCCGAAAGGCCACTGCCGCAGATACCTAGGATTCAGGATATATCTTTTCACTGACTTTGATCTGCCACCAAGGTACGCAAACGAGCGATGATCCATGTAAGTCCCTCGTTAATTTCTTGCTGAGAAAATAACCGTCAACATTTTCTGTGTTTGACGATGATTTTTTTTTATTCCTGTTTGGAGCTCCTCTTCCGTTGGGAGAAGGGATACTAGAGGAGTTGAAGATTTCTGTTGTGCCTGTGAAGTATTTTCAGACATCCGCGACATCACTTTGTGTCGTGCGAGAAATGCCCATGCTATGCGTTTGACGTTGCGAGACATAAATTTGGGCTTTGCTGAGGCATTTTCTCGGCTTGTCACCTTTGTCATTTGTTGCTTATAAATATCAGAGTTTCATGGAGTTCCCCTCTAGTGGATCATCAATTCCAGCCGAAAAGAATGCGACTCTTATTAAAAATCAAACCCGATTTTTCGCTTGCACGATGGAGTTGTAATCGATACGAGTTGGCTTTATTGTCTCAAGTACCAGATAAGTTGGATGGAAAATTTTCGCGATTTTTTACTCCCTCCTTGATCCCCGCCACCCCCCAACGATAACGTCATAATTGCGGTTCTATTAATTATCTCAAAAAGTGAAAGAAATAATTCAAATTCTTAGAAACTTATTCTGTGCCGACGATTCGAATTCACGAAGAGTTTTTCATCATGGCAATTTGTTGTACTACAAAAAAATATCTAATCAAATATTACTAATATATATTCTATATATTTCGTTACTGATGAATAAGTTGAAGTATGCAATTGCCAATAGAATAGCAATTTTACCACTACATTTATGAAAATTTTGGGTTCACTAAAAATGTAGTTGAAGGTAACATATAATTATCGGCATGAGCTTGAGAATTTTAGATGCCATTAAAATCACTCATCACTTATGATCTACTATAGAACGTCCAATCAATGAAATGAAGTGATTGCTTAATTAAAAAAAAAACATGTGAAGGAAATGTTGAAAAAGGATTCTCCAAAAAGTCTCAACCTCAAATGACCGCACGATCACGTTAACTCGTATAAACCAGAATAATAGCCTCCTCTGAATAATCGTTAGCTATATTTATCGTCGAGATAAACTGCTCGGCTGTTAAATGTGTCGGTTTAACATAAGCATCGATAAGTCGCTCCAAGAATATGGAAGAAACGAAGCGACATTAGCCAGACGTACGAGGCAAGTGAAATATACAAGAGAGTATGTGTCGAAGCCAAAAGGAAAACTTGTCGCCTTGTTACGCGTGGCTTCCGTCAAATACCGAAAGCCACACGACTCGTTGAAATGATCATGAATCTGGCGAGTTATGCATTCATTTACAGCCAGGAATAATGCGCCTTAGCGTTCGATATCAATATCGTAAAATTTTCACAAGCTGAATTATGATGTTAATAAAACGATCTATCAGCGTTATCCCGGTCGCTGAATAACTTAGGTTTAATAAACACGATTTTATACCGCTGAAAGCGACCCTCTGTACTGATGTGCCATCGGTATTTATCGATACGCTGGTTTACATACGCGGAAATACACTGGCTCCCAATGCCGGTAGCACTGCTCCCTCGTATAATTTACGAGTAATCGATATACACATATATCTCTCCACATGGTCAAACAGTATATATCCTATTCTACTCTCCCTCTCCTCATTTCTATCGCTCGGGTTTATATTATACGTTTCACAGGCGTAAATGTTCGTGTACATACGCGGCACTCGATTATCGGTAACCACAATCGTCGAATCATTATCAGCAATTGGCGGTGAGTCTATAAATTAACGGCCAAATGCACCGAGAGACATCGTTAAAGGTAACTCTAACCTATTATCTGTTAAATACAGTGGAACAATGAGTAATGAGGTATTTTAGATGACCAGGAAAACATCTTAGTTTCATTAAATTTAATTAAATTTAATTGATTCATTTGTGATAGAGGAGAGGGGAATTTATTGATCGGCGTCGTTGGGATTTATTTTGTTAAGGAATTAAGATAATACGTGGGGTACAAGAATTTAGAGATTACTCGATGGCCTGTCGTTTGATAATAGCTTCTATTCCGGCTAGATCAAACGCTAATAGTCGTTTCTATATTCCCGATGGAGAATTTGAGGATTGGAAATTTATGGAGGAGTCGCTTATTTGTGAATATTTGGATACTGGGGAAAATAGGGATATGATAATTGATGGAACTGAATGATTGCTCAACTCTGATTTATTGCATTGTAATTATGTGTTTCCTTAATTGATTTTACAGCCGCGATATTACGAAAATTTGTGCTTTCATAGACTATTGATGATTCTTTTGGGTGATATTCGAGTCAATTGAGAGGTCAAGAAAGGTATGAACTTCCATACTTCACCGAAAATTCAAAGAAATTTCAAATTGCGAAGAAATTCATAAACGAAAGTGTGTCAATCTTCTTTTGAGAAAATAGAAAGCTCTCATAATCGTTGAAATTAATTCATTCCCTAGAATAATTCTTATCTTTCATTTTCTACTTGTCTATGAATTTCTATAAAAAAAAATGACACAATTTTCGATGTTCATAAAATTAAGATTAATTCCACTGGAATGCTTGTTTCAATGCGATAACCCATTCAATAAACACTGACTTCATTATCTCGAGTTCATAAAGACCGTTTGCATAGCCACAAATGATTTGAATGATCTGAAAGTGAGCTCATAATTGAGACGCTTGGTAACGCGTTACCCTCTGGGGGCAAGTTCGTGCAAGCATTCCAAAGGCTTTCAATCAAGCCAGTACGAGACAAGCTTAATAATAGTTGGAGGCGTTTGCATACCATATACACACGTGCAGCGATCGGTTGCCATTGTGAACTCTCTCCTCCCTCTCTCGCGTGTGAGTTCTCTCCTTAATCTCCCCCTCCGCAGGGTCTACAGTACCGTAACCGCGGCATACAATGTAGCCATCCGAGACAAACGTGTCCGCAACGCGCTTAATTACCATCGAATAATTAGGCGTCAGCCTCTTCGGGTCATGCCGATCACCCAAGGTCAAGAAAACAATGAACGCAACGTTTATTAACATTGTCGACTGACAGTGTTATCTATATTGATCCCATATTCTAAGTGACTGTAAGGAAAAGACAATCAATTTTTTCCAGCAAATTTTATTGCGAAAATCATCCATTAATTCGATTGTAATTGAAAAGTGTGTTTTTAATTAAATTTATCATCTTGACGATTCATTATTTTCTGTCAATTATTCATTATTGTCACTTGTCTAACCTTTTTTTTACTGTTTCTAATGGAGGATAAAAAATCATATCAACGTTAGATGCATAAAAATGAATTTGTAAATAATATAATAATAATTGTAATTTGTAATTTGTAATTTGTAAATGAATTTGTGCGGTAAAAATGTTGAAAATTTGGGGTTTATATATTCTCTAAATATATGAATTGAACAAACTAGTTACTGAAAACTAGTCAATTTTTGTAGAGATTTTCGAAAATGTATCTTCGAGAATCAAATTGACCTTTGAAAAATTCCATGTGCGCCTCCTGAAAGTATCAATCATAAATCTTCTAGATCTCAAAATAGTATATTTCGATACAAGTGCGACGGGGTGGTAACGACTGTGAAGTTGGCGGCTCGAGGCGACGCCGAGGGCTGCCAATCACACGAGTTGAAACACAGCGTCGCACGTGTAGCCGAACTATATTTTTTGTTAGTGATGTTACGTTAAGGAAGTGGCGAACTATACCATTTTTCGTTACTAGTAAACGGAAAGTCTTCTCGTTTACAAGTTCCGACTTTTCGTTTAGTAGTTAACAAAAAGGCACTTTTCAACACAGGCTGAACGTAGCTGCAGTGACAACATAAGCATATTTTTTTCCTCTCGGAAAATTGGAATCATTATCTGGAAACCCAAATAATATATTTCGTAACAAGTGAAAATAAATTTTGACTCGTGGGATTATATCGCTCGCCTTCGGCTCATGATATAAACCGCCCACTCGCAAAAAACCACTTTTTGCACGAGTTACGAACATAATTTTTCATCTCAATGTGTTGAAAAAGTACTTTTCCGGCACAGCGTGATGAAATAGTATATTTCGTAAAAAATGAAAAAAAATGGTTTTTGGCGAGTGGGAGGTTTATATCACAAGCCGAAGGCGAGTGATATAATCCCACGAGTCAAAAACCACTTTTTTCACGTGTTACTTATTGCACAATTATTTGAATTGAGCGAAGGCGGAGATCCCGGAGGATCTTGCATAAGAAAAATTCATTGAAAAGGAAAGAACATTGCTCGCCCAAAAAAATATTCATCTGAAAAAAAATTATTTAGAGATAATAAAAAAAATCAATGTATGAAAAAAATCAGGATTCCAAAATCTGGCATAGATTTTTTCTACCTTTTTAATGATACATGCTAGAATCTCCAATATCTCATTCTTTAACGAGTGAAGGCAACAGTATTCTCAAGTCAGGGAAGTACCCATTTATCATTCAAGAAACACTTCTCCCCAATGCAATAATTCAATAACTGTTTGATGTTTTTCCTTAATTATTTTCATTCAACCATCGCATAAACTGAATAAGCATCATTTTTTTTTATCACTCTTACAAATTGCCCCAGCTAAACACTCTTTTGACTAATCAAGCGCGGGCTGTATTTAAGTGTATAAACCCCCAAAGTGAAGAATTTACGACCGGAAGATGAAGCTCCTCGGGTGATATAAATCTCCGAATGTTTACGGATAAAATATAATCTGACAAATGTATATAGACGCCTCATACTTGAGACTCCGTTTGTGTGAGGATCGTCGTAGTCTATCGTCGAGTAGTCCTCCTTCCTCCTCCCCCTCGCCCTCTCTGTCGTCCCATATATTACAGTTGCCTCGAGCCAAGTGCCATACGTTTCACGCTCTCTTCCCAGTTTGTTTGCGGATACTTATAACGGACATACCGCGTTATATAGCCAGTAGAATATAATCCAAGGGAGCCCGGTGTATACGAATGTGAGTAAAGAGATCCTGGATGGTTTCCAATAACCACTGGCTTTTGACGGCTCCGTTTCTCCGTAGATGGAGAGTTCAAATTGACAGAAAGAAAAACGATCCGATAAGAGAATAAAAACATTTTCCAGTAATATTTCTGATACATTGTCCGTTTGTTGCTGATACGTTGTCGCTTTATTCTCACGTTTCCGACATTTTTTATTCATTCTTTAAGCTTAAACAGGCCACTCGAGAGACTCGATAATATTCTTACGGTCTCTGCAATAAGAATCAGAAATCGTAAACGAAACGATATCTGTAACTCAACTAAAAAAATGCGAAACAAAAAAAGTCAAAATATTCTGCTTCACCTTATCTTTGTAGGCCCGGTTGTGACATGATATAATCCTTCGTGGATTCATTCTGCTCTCCTCCCCCTGAGTGCATCGTTCCAGTGTCTATGTCAGCCGGCAATAATAATCATAAAATTCAGAGATAAGAGAAAATGGTCCATCCGACGAGGCGATGATGTAAAAAAAAATTGAGAAGCCATGAATGGAAATGCGTGAATGAATGGAGGCCCTTTTCTTT
Source organism: Psyttalia concolor (assembly GCA_030522845.1). NCBI lineage: Eukaryota > Metazoa > Arthropoda > Insecta > Hymenoptera > Braconidae > Psyttalia > Psyttalia concolor. Next base: position 19,169 of record JAPYZM010000613.1, read on the forward strand.
ACGAGCTCTTCTTCCGGTTTCATCAATTCAACCACACCCGCGTCATAAAACCATCAAGATTAGGCATAAGCGGACCCTCAATGTGGTCTGTTGTCCGGCAAGACCAAAACATCGTTGAAATTGAAATTTATTAGTTGGTAGAAGGCCCCAGGGTGATTAGTTGCGATTAGGGCGCGTCAAACGATAATGCATTTTGCGGGCACTAAAGAAGGGGCGAGGGAGACAAAGGGGGGAGAGGTCGCGCATCTTCAGACTCATTGGTATTTCAATGATTAATTAAATGATTGAAGTCATCAAATATTAAAAAACTGCTTTACTTACAGAAAAAAACAGTTTGCTAGACTCAAGTCGGTTTCAGTAAAAATGTTCTCTTTGATTGGGAACTGAAATTTTCCTCATAACTCATTCAAGTTTAATTCAATTAATGATCTTAGAATATTTCTAAATTCTCGAAATCATCTTGTTTCACTAAATTTTTTTAAAAATTTCCAAAAGTCGCAAATGGACCAAATGTCCAACTATTTTTAATTGAGTTCTGAAAATCTCAAATCAAGACATGAAAAAGTTTTAGTTTGAGACTCATTGAAGTATTAATTGGAGACCTTTGAAAGTCCCAGATTGAATTTTTCCAGAGTATATTTTGCTCGTTGGTAGGCTTCAATTCCAAACTTCTATAAGTCACAACTTGGGCTCCAATTTTTAAATGGATTTTTTTACGTACAAAGATCGCTCAAAGTGTTTTGTTGACCAAAACATAATCCAACCTCAAATTTCCCTGTTGACGAGAGGCCTCAGCATGATTAGCCAATACTAGAACGAGTCAAATGATAATTGATATCGTGGACACAAGGCGTGAGGGGGAGCGCTCCCTCAGTCTCATTGGTATTCAAATGAGTAATTGAATTGTTGGACTCAGCCAACATCGCTTTTCTTGGACCGCAGTGGTGCGAGAAGAGGAGCCGGCTTAACGCAGCCAGAAAACTCGGGTTCCTCAGTCCTAAACCCCTCCAAACCGACAGCCAGCAATGGCAGACGTTAATTAAGTTCCGTTAAGAGTTCTCCCTCTCATTCTCGCCTGCCTGTCTTTATCTCCTCCCCCCGGTGTCTTCCACCGCGGGGTCTGCTACGTTTTACTCACACACAGTAAGAATATTGTACTTGTAATTTTCCTCTCTCTTTTCCATCCCTCGATTTCACCCGATTCTCGCTACCGCAAAAAAACGAGAGAATGGTGGCCCGGTGGATATACCCAGCAAGACCACTCGCACTCCTTCCACTCTTCCTCGTGGTTCCATGGATTGTTACGAAAGGATTTTCACTAATCCCCCGATCTAATTTGCATGCTGATGGTAATGGATGTGTACCTTTCTACCCTTATTCGTTATTCGTTTCTCTTCTGAATTACAGTAGACACTCGTACTCTCCGCCCTCCTCAGCTAACTCTGTATACAATACCTCACATTTCTCCTTTTTTTTTTTTTGGTCGGGGCTAAAAAAATAATGCCAACTTGTTACATTTGGCGACTGTTTTTTTTAATTCTTCTTTTTCGTGGCACTGCTTTTGGGAGTGCAGTAGTTAGCCAAAACCGCAGGATGAAATCGAGGCGGAGCAAAAGTAAGAGTGGACAAAATAGAAATAAGAGGAAAGAACGCCCACTTCGGCCGGCACAGGCCTATCGGCGTCGACGCCGATGGGAAAAAACTCGGCTGTTAACAAGATGGAGCTCACTCGCGTTCGCCACTAACCGCCGCGGCCGTATATGCCGGGGTTTTAACACACACGATGCTCGGTGGACACATTGGCGACCAAGCGGCGCCTCGACTCCCTCCCTTTCAACATGGCTGCGCCTCTACCCTTTCCCTCACCCCCTTCTATGAATTTTTTAACCTCAGGCTTTTTTTTTCGTTTCACCTCAGCTCGAACAACCTTCTCACAGAGGCCTGATAAAGCTCCTTCATCCTCCAAACCAGCCTTCTCCTTATTTTTGGTTATCCTTGTAACCTGTTCACCGCACTTTGTCGAGACACTATCAAGTACATGGATGCATATAGATAGTCCTCATATCCACACTCAGCTTCCGAAACATCGAGCCCCTCCGATATCACTGGTAATCCTACATTTATCACCTTTCAAATAATATTTTACTTCTCTGATTTTGATTCTAAAATAAAATGACCACAATTTTCATTTGCATTTAAAGCCCCTCTGAAAAATACATGTGAATAAAAGCGTATCAAACTGATGAATCCGATAGCATGGACCTTTTATATTGTACGTTGTAAAAAATTTAAACAAAATTTTAAAAAAAGTTGGAGAATAAATACTGATTCAAAGTGGATGGTTAAAGTCAGGACGATTTATCACCGCGTTCCTTGGACCTCATAAAACGTAAACGAAAATGTGTAACGTTCCCTGTAGTCGGTGAGGCGCAAGAGAACGAGTCGTCGATCGCCCCCTAAAAGGGGCGCCTGTACACTCCTTGTATACGTAAGTGCAGATGAGAATAGTCAGGAGTGAGTATGGGCTGGAGAAGGAGGAGGTGAAGTGAAGAAGCTGGCGATCGGATTTAAAGGAGTCCGTGAGCGCTGCCGCGATCGAACCAACAAGTGGCGGCGGCTTCTTCAAAGAGCCCAGCCGTTCTCGTATCTCTAGCCCTTGTCCCCCTCTTACCTTGATCCTCTGAGAGTCCTCCCACTGCACATCAACTTTTCTTCTCGAGTGACAATCGAGATATCCACTAAAATGTCCCCCTCTTTCTACCCCTCCTGGTTCTCTCCTATTCCGTTGTTTCACCCATAAGATTAGGTGGCCCGGGGATCTTGTATTATTGAAGCGAGGGGAGGTCCATGTGACCAGATTCGAACTCAAACGATGATGGCGACCGTTTGGAAAAAACACACTGGAATCTGCGGTACACGACCACATCAGCTTAATGATGTGTCGAGTTTGATTCACTCAACGAATTTTGGCTTCCCAAAGAGATTGGGCAGAGAATAAAAAAATATTGAATCCGTAATATCTAAGTCTCCATTTTGCATTCTTAAAGGTTACTGACTTTGCTAATATTAATTTATTTATATCAATTAATCAAAGTACACATGAGTCTTCATACACAGTCTTTCAAATCAATTTTTTAAATTTTCAACTCAAAAATTCTTGCTTTAAGTATTTCCGTGATATAATCAATTTGCATTCTTTGAGCAGATACAGTAATGAAAAAATTTTCCTGTATCTTCTCCTCTCCTCCAAAATGGGCACTGAATAATTTCCCGCCTAATTTAATCTCATATTGAATTAAAATTCAGCCAACTAAAAATTCGCACGCAGCTGTGTATTTAAAATAAAAAAAAATCCCAACACCGAAGAAGTCGTATTTCCAAGATTCCCGGATCGGATACAGGTCCAATAGAGCGTCACGCCATACTCGGGTTGAGGGAACGGTTCAAACCGGCATAAACTCGTCAACTTCTCGAAACGAAATCCCGTCTCTTCTCCAAAGTCTCCGTGTGACCATTTAAGTAAAAATTATCTTTCACTCTTACCTGATGCGAATATTAATTAGTTCCATTAGGATCCACTTGGAATCGAGAAATAAAGTAAAATGGCAAAATCATTGGAGGCATGAAGGATCACGCACACGTTAATACCTCAACACCTGAAATCGTAAATTATTCGGTGCCATTAGCAGGGCATTACGTTGATAACACAGTGGGAGCGATGTGGCATAAAAGTCATACACACATATATAAACCCAAAGCGTCCAATCACATTGGGCTACATACAACAGTGTTAGGTGAATATGTACATTTTCCTCGTGAGCCGTTTCTCGTACGCCTACATCTGTTGGCACCATAATCGTTTATACGGGCGTACCAGCTGATGCCGCCATATAACCAACTTGTATGCAAATTATATTCATGCAATGGGATCTCTCGTACGATTACGTTTGCAGGGCGTACGGGCCCACGAGTTTAACAGCGTCAACATGCGTATGAACCACCGCTGGATGAAACGCGTTTTCCGTACATCAAAAATCACCCCCCACCCCGCGCCTCAGATAAGTTGGGTATAAGAACATGAGCTACGTTAAAATTACTCAACTCGGAGGGGACACAGGTTTTAAAATACACTTACCTCCTTCGTCGATTATAAATTGTCGTTTAACGAGTCACTTTGCAAAATATAGTATCATATACAGATAATTGCCCTTATTATCTCCATCAAGCGGCTCGTTATCGAACTTGTTCACGTTCATGTACACCCCACGGCGATAAGTGATGGCAATACGGGTAAACAAATAATTCCTCTTCATTTCTCTCTTTTGCTCTGACCAATGTTAAATGTTGTTCGTCACACGCGATCGTAATCACGTGTGGTTAAGCAATTTTAAGGCTGAAGAGACAACTGGATATTAGAGTGTTGGATAAGCGCTCCGGCAGACCTAATTGAAATTTGATGGTCAGTTTTTTGGCAATTTTTGGGAGAGCAGTATCAAATTCAATTAACAATCGAACAAAACTCATATTCTAAACGCTTAAAATTGAGTTTGTCTGTCTTCCAGAGACTTCTAAAAGGCTCAAGTTTTTCCACTCTCAAGTTGAAACGTCCAAGTATAAAATTGAATCATCGTAGACTCGGGAGAAAATAAAATTTTAATGCGTGAAGATGTCAATACCTTTTCATTGAATTTTTTCTGGTCTCGTACACCAAGAGGATATTCTTGAGTAGGGAGTAATTAGATGACGCTAACACTGGATAATGGATATTAATTACCCACGCGTTTACTTTCCACGGCATTAAACATCTCTCCCTGGGTCCAACCCGATCCCTCTTTGTTAGTTTTCCCTTATACCTAAAAAGACATTTTCCTCCATCTCAACTCATTCCTTAAGTATAATAAGTACCAAGTCGCGGGTGGTGCTAACGTCAAGGAAGGAAAAGGAATGTTGGCAGAGGGAAAATGCGAAGGAGACTGTAACCAACCCCCTGGTTTCACAGCGAGGAGAAGAGAGTGGGGTAGCCGAGGTGCTACTCGTTCGTACTCATAATCCATCTAAATTTTAAGAGCGGATCAGCCAGATTCCGGAAAACTTTTGCCCACACTGGCAGAGCGGACGGTAATCCATTTAAATAATTCTCGTCGCGCGCCCGTGCAAACCCGAGGAAGAAACTCGGAAAAGCATCAGGCATCAACTCCTCATTCTCCACTCCCTCGGCGTTGCCTATTCTTCTGCTTCTTCTCTTGCTTACACTGAAAATTCAAGTCTGCTTTGCTTTCATCATTCATTTATTTCTGAAAAAAAAGTGTGAAAAAAATAGGGAAATAGTGAGGAAAGAGGACCGAGAGGTTAACAGCTGCCGCTTGGCATTCTTAACGTTGTCCTGAGATTTTTGCAGTATGCATGTGCGTACGAAAACACCAGGAGAACACAGTGTACAGAAGCGTCGATACTATTCCCAGCGACGTTGAGCGTCTTTGCCAGTGAGAGTTGCACACAACGTGTCGATGATTTGTTGGCTGGGCGTTACCCCAAAACTACATGCATCGCATGCTCGATCTGCGTTCTACATACGTGCGTTACGCCTCGTGCTGTTGCGACCCGGCATGTTTATCTCGTCTTTAAACACCATTTCAAAGTGGTAAGTCTATTTTTATTTTATTTTATGATGGGTTTTTGTTTTTGGGAGTTAGGTGAGAGGGGGATTGTAACATCGACTGGGCGTGTTTCTAGTGTCCGGGGAAATCACTGAGGAAATGGCTTAAAGACTTCACATAACTTGGAGTGCGCCCGAAAGAAAAGGAGTACATCTGTTTTCGGGATGTGCCCCATCGGCAGCTATTAACGTTCTTCCGAGGGGAGTTTTGGAGATTTTTTTAGCGGATTAATGGTACAAATTTCGGGAATTTATTTTAATGGAGAATCAGAAGAGAATCAGAAATTTCCAAGTTGAGGAGATGAGGTTGAATTGAATTTCCACACCATGAACACTTCCTACCGAGAGAGAAAAAAAAAGACATGACTATGTGTAAAATTACAACTCCAAACGTAAGCTTGAAAAAAAAAACATATACCTAAAGTTTCCCTTCCTAAGTGAAAGGAGCGTAAAATAAATTCTTGTAGAGTTGCCAAAGTTATAGATTTCTTATTTCTTTACGAAAAACAATTAACGATGAAAAAATGAATAAATCATTTAATTATTATAACAATCAGAAATAAACTAGATGAGACCGTGCATTGGACAATAAAACTATAGTTGTTCAACGTTTGCGACAGAAAGCTTCGTATTAAAGCGAAAAGGAAGTCGAAATGTATATTTTAATCAACACTGACGAGTTCAGTGCTCTAATAATAATAATAGGACAGCAATTAAAGACTTTAGAATAATTAATGGGATGATTCATACAATACAATTCATACTTGCTCAGTTTTGTTCGTTACCCCTTTTCAAATTAATTAGAAAATTGCGTAATTACGTTATTGAGTTGATAAATTACACCTGAAATCCGTCGTACGAAGACAAGGGATACTGAGAAAGATATCCAACGTCTTGTCTGACAAACCACTTCCAATCGTGCACCGGATGCGGCAGTGAAGTCGCTCATCGAAGTGGGACTCTTCCACATTGGCGCAACTATGGCAGGTGCAACAGGTGATGAGAACTCCAATTTCCTATTCCATTATCTAAATGTCCTCGATAACTGCTGTCAGGATTTAAATGCCCGCGATAATAAGGAAAAATGAAAGGGAATTCTAAAAGTCTTGAACTCCAAATAAGATAACAAGTCGGAAAATTAATTTCAACAGATATTGGGGACTCATCTTCAGGGGGCTGTTTCCGGTCATTCAGCGGAGCATAAGTTCATCGGCTAAGCGTTTGCATTAATTAAAGCATTACTTGCCGGGTATTTACTTCACATCCCAAGAAACCATTAGTCCCTGCGATTTCTCAAAACAAATAACTCAAGTAAATTATTTTTTTCATTTGTCCAGCAGTGGCGCCACCCAGTCGGAATATTCACAGGCCCCGGAGAAACACAAGATCGTGAAAAGACAAGTCGAGCAATACATGGCACAAAAGAAAACCGACAGAGGGGCTGAGGGAGTTGGTACGATCCAAAGCTATAAAACAATTGACATACACTGAGAACCGTAGAAGCTGTAAACCTGTTCCCCGGGCGTTACGCGGAGCCCTCTCGTCTCGCGCGTCGTCCACTAAATAACTTCAGTCTCTCGCCTGGTGGGATACATCAGAGAGAATATACCTCAGCCTGCACTTTCATTCACCCAACGAGCGGTGAGTAATTATCGTTGAGCTAATGAGTGTCAGTTTAAATTATCATCGAATTAATTGACTTTAAATTGCGGCGAAATAATGGGCGCAAAATTTTTTAATTGAAAATTTCAAACACCCCAAATTTTCGTTCACTTTTATTTTCCGACTGAGATGAGACAAAGCTTCTATTCGGTAGGAGAAAAAAAGGGCGTAAAGAGGAACCCGGGGAATGCCGCTTACACGCCAAATTGTTCCCATTCGAAGATGAACCGTGGCGGGTCCCTGAAAAGGATCGTTCGCGCTTATAAATCTCGCACGGTGCGGATGGCGATGAGAACGGTGAGAGGAAAAAAAAGAGAATTGCGAGGTAGGGTGAGGCCAAAAAGCGCGAGGGGGAGGTGAGGAGAACTCTTACAAAGCCACACTCACTCCCTCGAATTGGCTCTCTCTTTCTCCCTCATTCTCTCACTCGTTTGCCTCGAGTTTTTCAGCCTCTCCCTCTCCCCCTCCCGCACCCATACACTCGGTTTCTTCTTTATGAATACGAGTGTGGGACGATGGCACAGGCGCGACCTCGGAATTCCTAATTCTTCGAAACCGTCGGAGAATTCCCGAAAGGTCCATTGAGAACGGTCCGGGGCATATCATTAGCGCCGTTTCCAGGTAACTACGGAGTGTGCGTGAATGGTTTCTCGGCTTCTCTCACTTCTTTTCGTTTCACTTGATTCTTCTTCTTCTTCCTTCTTCAGTTTGTCCTTTTTTTCCTCTCTAATGTTTTTTTTTTTTCGTTATCTCTGATTTCAATGTCCCCTCGTCACTCCCCGGGTCTTTGTCTCAGCCATGAGATAACTTTTGTAGAAGAAGTAATAAAGTGTCCATGGGGTTTTAAGTTTCCGAATGATTTTTCTGAATGAACGAATGAGTGAATAACAGAGATAAAATGTTTCTTTTGATGTTGATTTCAAAAATTCAGATAGACATCAGTAACAATATTCTAGATATAAAATAGCCATTAGTGGGAGATAACTTATTTTTTATGGGTTTAGGATTAATGTCTTTTCCCCAAAAATAGATATTTCTTTTTCTAATGAAAAAGGAAGTCATAAACCTGCAGATAAAATTGAAATAAAAAGTCCCTCCCGTTCCCCATTACTCAATTTCTCAACCGAAAACTTACGCTAACTCATTTCTGAGTGGATCAAAATCACCCTCTGAAGATTCTAAAACTCAATGACGTCAATATTCAACATCGCAACTCCCTCGTCCCTCGTTAACGGCGTCCTTGGCGCCGTCTCGGAGATGCCCACATTGATACGCCTCGAAAAACGTTTGAATCCTACAGTGCACACCTTCCCGTCTCGTCTCAGCCTCTTCGACACGGTCTCACCTCTGTTATTCCCTCCCCTCTAGCCCTTCCCCCTCACACAGCACAGCCGATTTACACGGCTGTAACGAGAACACGCGCCCAAACTACTTTTACATTTTTTAATCTTCTTCTCCACCGGATGTAACATCACCCCTCGCCCACACACAATCGCAAAACCAATTTTATCGCTCCCGATTAATTACTTTAACGAGCTCGTTATACGATTTATCTCGCGTTATGGAATATATTTACAGTATGCGGTAGGTCTGTTCTCAATAATCCTCATTGTTCGCCAGTAAATCCCATCAACTTACGTTGACGTAACGATTCAGAGTTCAATGAGTATTAGCGAGAGCTTTCCAATTTGAGTTCACATTTGTTGTAAATCATTTGAAGGCTTTATCTTCCCCCCCATTCCGTTGAGTCTTTTCATAAATTTATATTCGGACCTTTAATGAGGATATCAAAAAATCAAACTGTGGCAATTAGTGCTTAAAACAGTCAAACATGAAAAGTTTAACAAAAAATCGGTTATCTACAAAAGACATTGTATCTTGAGTGATGAAAAGAGTACTATGGCTAAACCAATAACTAATTAATGACATCTCCTCCAAAATTCAGTGGTATATAACGTGTAGATTTGGTGTTATAATATTGCATCTTCAATTCTGAATTCTAAGAAGCTTAAATCCAATTATGATGATGTCTGTTAATTTTTTGTTTCATTATTTTTGGAAAGTTCCACAAATTGACTCGATAAATAATTCTGCCAGTTTGAAACATCAACATCAAAAAATGGATTTTTTAATCATTTTCTTTGATTAAAAATCATTAAATTACGACCGCATTCATGACCATTTTCGGTTGAGCAGAGACAACAGAAAAAAATTCCCGGCTCATTCCCAGGAAGGTAAATCGGTACGAAATTAGTGATAGAGATTATGTTCTGTCCGTAGCCAGTAAAATACTTCAGGCATCAGACCGAAAATGTCTGAACCATATAAATCTGTTGAGTATTCACTCCCATCGTTTGTTATAATTCAAATTTATCATTCTGAAGAGTCGTGGTGCATCCGTTGTGTCATGCATGTAAGAATTCATGTAGTCGTAGATTCGCGAGTGCGTCATCACTGAGTCTCTAATCAGCTTCGATGTACATAACATTCGTTGGATGTGCCTCACTGGTACCCCCAGGAATCTTTATTACCCAACAGCTCGTTACCAACTGCATTTTCATCTCCCTACAGCCTCTTCGTACGTTAGCTCCTGGCCTCTCCTCACACTCGCGTTTTATTAATAGGTCTCACCGACTACACGTGCATTTATTTCTTTTAGCCACTTTTTCGTCTCCTCATCTGTCCTCCAGCCTGGCTGTGGATAAATTAACGTGAATGGACATTTAAAAGTTAATAAAGTTTAGTGGTCGGTTCGCTGTGCCTAATTAGGGTTAGCGCAGATGAAAATGTAGGGGGGAAGGTTGTGCATGGTTACAGTGGGAAAGAGACCCTGTTTTTGGACGTCGCCAGTGGGCCGGGGGCTCGTGAAGGGGGGAAAGGCTTTAATATAATTCGCGGTTGGCTCGAAACGGCGGGAAACGGTGTCCGGGTAAGATAACAGGAAAGGCTGCGGGTAATAGGTGGTAGGTTAGCGTCGACGCGGAGAACATACGCTTCATTAACGGATCATCTCGTGTTAATATCTACTTTATCCGGGGCTGACCGTATCAGCACTAGCCAGGCACGTTTGGCCACACTGGTTGGTAGGTACTGTGGGGATGGTATAACCTGTGCTTGGCCAATCTACGATATCTCCGTAGCGCATCGCTACACCCACCATCGAACTATTCACCTCCACTCTTCCATTTAACGATGCAATCTAATCAAAATTATTGTACATAAAAAAATATTGTTCTATTATAAAATCAATGATTCTTTTTTTTTGCAAATTATTTTTTTATTATCATTCTTTTAATGACGATTTTTTAGATCTTTTTTCGTCGATAGGCAGTTTTTTTTCTTAAAGAAAATATATCTACGAGAATTATGAATAACGAGCCTTTGCGGCTGTTCGAAATAGACCATTTGTGAGAAAATACTTCGAGCTTATGGTGAACATTATAAATTCGTCACAAGGACGAAAACAATTTTTCTAATTGGGCATGTCATTCATCGGGTTGGTCTCTGCCTGCAACCCTCACTGCTCAGAAAAGTTTTCTACGAGCTGCTGCGTTAAAGTTTTTCACTCATGTAGAATTATTAGTGCTTGAAATGAAGGCGAGGACATACCAACCACAAGAGTCGAAAAAACCAGCGCATAAAATCCTAAATGATAGCCATAACATAGTCTTTTACATAATCAGTATTATTCACTATTTTAGCTTGCCAAGTTGCAAAATTTCACAGTTCTCGTACTGATTACGGAATCGAATTGGAAGTATATTATGGTGTTATAATGTTTCAGCCAATTTGAAAGAGCATTACGGAATTCGACTTTTCATTGAAAATTACTCCCCGTATATTTCTCTTCTTCCAGAGAAGCTAACGAAGAGAAGAGAATGAGAGGATCGGGGGGGGGGGTAGATAAACGAGCCCCTTGTGGGGTGTTTCAGAAGCTACCTTGCCAACCGACCGAAAGCCAGACCCCAGTGCTACCGTTTTCGGCATAACAACCACGAGAACTCATGCTAACGTGTAATCACACTTGCATTACATGAAATTTTGTTTTGCTGGAAACAAAATTCCCTGAATTTCCCGAAATTTCCCACGGGTTGTTTATTCTACTTATGATATTCTCCCAGTGTAGGGATTAATTTTTCAAAATAAAATCACGTTCTCAATAGCTGAACATACCAGGAAGGCGCGCGGCATATGTTGAAACAATTATTAACACATGCTGTCTAATTTTTTACACATTTCTAAGATCTCAATTTGTAATTTTCGGGTAAGTTTCAACATGAGAATTTCAGAAGATTCAAGTTAAGGTTTTCCATTATGAAATTAAAACTTCCGAAAGTTACAGTGCGAGACGTTTGGAAGTCTGAAGTTATAATATTGAGAGTTTCAATTTAAAACGGTAAGTCTCGAACTGAAATGTTTTTTTCATCACGCTGTGTCGGAAAAGTAACTTTTGCGTCACTCTCCGCTTCGCGTCGAGTGACTGAAAAGTACTTTTTCGACACATTGAGATAAAAAATTATGTTCGTAACTCGTGAAAAAAGAGGTTTTTCACTTGTGGGATTATGTCACTCGCCTTCGGCTCGTGCTATAAACCTCCCATTCACCAAAAACCATTTTTTTTCACTGGTTACGAAATATACTATTTTTGTTTAAAATAGAAAACAAAAACAACACACTAACCATGAGTAAAATGGCTTCTGTCGGTTAGGCTCGAATCTAGATGAATTTTCCACTAATTATTCTGCATTGATACATGCCGCTGGCCGAAACATGGCCCGGGCCTATTGAAGAAATTAATTTTTCATTCACCTTCCCCGAAACATTTTTCCACTATCAATGAGTGATCTAAAAAAATGAGATCAGAGAAGGGAGCGAGGACCGGAGGTCAGCGGCTGTCAGGCACGGTTCGTCCGTTCCGTGTATAAGAGAACATATATACGTAGGTAGCGCCTTTCGAGCTGCCGAGAGGGCTGACTACACGCTTTTCTACTTAACGCCCGTCGGCCTCACTTCTCCCCCCTCAGGGGGTTGCGCGAGCCAGTGAGACTCACCCCTAATTGCATCCGAGAAGACTGGACAAAGCGAGACTCGTGTATATGTGAGAGTAAGCCATATCATCCACCGCGCAAGCGAGAAAGAGAAAGGATAAATGTTCGTATAGTCGTAACACTGGCATTTTCGGTTCCGGTTTTCTCTACCCCCCCTGTTCAACGACAGCCTCAAATACCTCTACGTCGATCTCCACCTCGTTTTGCCCTACGGCGTCTGGACACGGTGTACTACAAAGTTTGGCGGACTGAATAAACTTGGTGGCCGTTACTCCATCTTCCTCTCTCCTCCCCATTTACAACTTTCGTCTCGTATTGAGATAAAAGAGGACCGAAAAAAAGGGAGGCAAAAATTCCTGATCCTTTCTTATCATTTTATCCTGGAAATAAATTCCCCCGACTTTTGATTTTCACGAGAGTAGAAGAGCAGTCGAAACAAACCGAAAAAAAGGACAATTTTTTTTTCTTACCACAACCCAGAAGAAGGAACGAGCAAATGAATTAAAAGTCTGTTCCGTCGTTCAATTGCAAGTGTTGCTCGAATAAAGTAAGAGAGAATCCGTCTGTCACGATGAGACGCGCATAAACCAAAGGGGGAAGATTGCCAGTTTTCACAGGGGGGCGGAGTTCGAGGTGCGGCTCTCACACGCTCCACCTCTCCGTCTTTCCTCTCCGTCATACGCACGAGAATAGCCGTTCAAACTAGAGAGCGACGACCCTCCATGGATTTAACTTGGAAGCTCCGTATACCTCGTATTGCGAGGCGTACTGAGCACCGTGGCGCACCCTGTCGTCAAAGTGCGGTATTCAAACCGTCAGCTCTTTTACTTCTCCGCCGCACGTCGAGCACTGCACAGGCACCCGTTCAAACTCCACTCTACCACTCGCCGCTGTGTTGTATTTACTACTTGTATTACCCCTTTCCTCTGGAATAATATTACGATAAAACTGGTGAGCACGAAAAAAAGCATGAGCGCGGAAAAAAGCAGGAGATAAATGTCTCAGGGGGTATATCCATGTCGCGTGATATAGAGCTGGAAGGGGAGAGTTTTGAGGAGAAATTGAGGGGTTTTGAATTAGAAGCAGAGGGTGTTGGCGATATGGGATTTTTATAAGGGCATCAATTTTCCTGGAACCGATGGAAATTACATAATCGAGAGAACACACCCAGCACCCCTGGCAATCGCGTGCTCTGAGTAATGGGTCATTCTGATCTTTCATTTAAACATTATTCACCTCTCCTTGGGTTTATCGTTACAGTGATTTTACCGAGTAAACGAAGATCGATAAAACACTGTTTGAAAAGCGAGAGAGGAGAGCTATTTGGGCCGAAGAGGGTGATTTCATTAAAGGGTCGTTGGGTGTATTAGTTATGAAGGGGAAGATGAAAAGATCTCTCAATTCAATTTAAATTAAATTCGTATTAACGTATTCAATTGAACGAGGGTGTCCTCAGTATTAATACTAAGTGATTAATTAAACAATAGATGTGACAGTTTGACGAGGCGAGGAAACTGAATTTTCGGGAGACGTATAGTTTGGGGTTTAAGGAGAAAAGACATGGAAAAGGGTTGCGTCAGATGTTGGTGGCGTCGGGGGAATTATTAAATATCGTAAGTCGTCGAGGCAAATCCCCTTCTCGCTTTTGCCAAAAATTTATATCCATTTCCCAAGTGTTATTGAAACGTTATAAAAGGAAAAGGACGGGGGGGAGTCGACTTTAAAGTTTCTATATTCGACGAGCCATTTAACTGCCTATTGCGCTCGGTGTGTATGTGCTTTGATACGAGGGTTGGGGCCCATACACACCCCCTTTGCCATGTGCACCTGCTTCCCCCTTCGTATCATCACCCTCTCTCACTCTCTCCCACTCCCTGTCTCTCTCTTTCTCTGTTGCTCTCCCTGTCCCTGCAAAATGCAAATCGCCCGCTCGTCGACTCCTCTAACGCGTGCTATACGAGCCAAACAACTACCACTGCGATGTACCGCATATATGCGTGTATACATGCGCCACGAAAGCCCAAACGTTGTCAGTTTGTAAATGTAGAGGAGGGCGATGAGAAGCGCGCGCATCGGCAACTGACTATTAGTCAACCACTCCAATTCGAATATACGGGCTGTCAATCAAGCGATGACATTCAGATCCCTACTTCTCGTTGTATTACATTTTTCATTACATCTGGGAAGAATCGAGGGGAACAAATCATTCTGGTATTGGAGGAAACTATTTTGGATCATTGACAAATATGTAAATTGGCTGCGCCTTCAGTTCATCATTTAAATAAAATGCAATTTGTACTTAAGAATGAAGTCAATTTTGTTTCCTTTGAGTGCCAAATTAGAAGATGTCTTGCAGTTGTGAAAGATTATTCATGCATTGGTATTGTAAATCTCCCTAATTTCTTTAAGTCAATGACGAATTGAAAGCCGTCAAAGAAGGCATGTTCAATTTTTTGTGCTGAATTTCGGAGCCAGGGTAAAATTTTAAGATAGCAGAGATTATGTATTATTCCACTAGAGTTATCTTGTCGAAAATGTTGGAGTGTAATAGAATTACTCTCATTATAAATAAAATCACTTCGTCGCGGTCCTCTAGGTGGTAACGAAAATGCGGGTGAGATAATTGTTTGAATGGGTCAAAATTTTGAGAACGAAAATTAAAAAGTGTAATGCTATTTCTTGGTCGTGGTAAATTCTTAAAAATCCGGTTCATATATTTTTTACCCAGAATAACAACGACCAAAATATTAGCTCACATGCACGGTTTCATTCAGAAAAACGTATAATCCATGGAAATGACCTGGAAAATCTTCAAAAACTCCTATAACCCAACGAAGTCACAATCTCCATCGCTTCGTGAAATCCACAATATTTACTATACCGCTGTTTGGATACCTCAAAAGCCCTGTTTCATCATCAACGCGGCCTCCTTTGTCGCAAAACTCCCAGTCGGCAGATTCAAATGCTGTTTGGTGAAGGCCCACAGGTATATATACGCACTTGTATGTGTTTTTCCCCTCTTAAAAGCCAAAAAGTTTCTGGGGCGCGTGTGCGACGATATCTTTGAGTTGGAAATCCTGGACCGCTTCATATCCCTCTTTCCTCATTTTTTGTTACCCGTGCATACACACTCGACTCCTTTTGTTCAAGGTTTTTCAACCTGAAACTTTTTCAATGAAGATTATAAAACCAGAAAGAGTAGACGGCTAACTACTGGAGGGGATGCTACACCCGCGTAAACTTTTTTCATTCGAAATTTTCTTTTCTCCTCTCCAGATGAGCAATACATAAAGACCGAGGACAAAATGACAATGAAAAATCAATCGCCGAGTGTTTACATTTCTCTTCAGAGTGAGATAGTCTGACGTTTGTGTTGTGTGAGGGCCAGCTCAGCCCGCCAATTTATCGCTCGTTAACTGGCAGTTTCGAGCGCTGGACGAGAGAACCGTATAATGATCGTGGTTCATTCTGACCATTCACACGTCACGTTTCAAGCTGCGTAATTGGCTGCTCATTCGCTGGCATGTCAAAATACACGAGCTTTTGATTTCTCAAAAAATCTCAAACAAAACCAAAGAAAAAACAATTGACAACCACCAATAGCCCCAATCGATAAATCGAAACTAACGAAGTGAAGAGGAATTACTCTCTCATAAATCACAAATAAATTGCTGCCCCACACATTTAATCAGCCCAACGACATAATATCCGAACAAACATTAAGATTAAACATTTGACAACCACTCGTCGGCGTGTGCAGTGGCGTTTTATCATCGGGGAGTCGACCACCAGAGGCTCCTCGCTCACATCCCGACAAACAGACTTGTTTTGCTACCGCCAGTGGCCCCAGGACAATCGCCCCATCTCTAAATAATTTTCTTTTCATCATCGCCGGCTCTCAACGAAATCCACCGAGAAAACAATGAACCCACCATCACTCTTCCCCCAACTCTTTTCACCATCCAACAAAAATAATTCTACATTTATTATCCACCAACGTAGCAAGAACTTTTAAAGCAAAAAAAACTCTCCGCATAATTAACACGATTAATTACAAGAAACTACAAGTGAATGACTTGAGGCTGTACTGGCTCATCACGGTGGATGAGGGGAGGATTGGGAGGATTGGGAGTAAAGGAGTACCAGGCTCCCCGAGGAGAAACCGACAGCGCGTTGGCGAAACCCGCGGGGCCCTAAATGGAAACGTCACAGGCCCGTGTAAGTGGCTTGTCTAACATTTTGATTAACACGTCTCGTCGGTCGATAGGCGGGCGTGTGCGTGCCCCGTAGAGTGGTTTTATAACACTGGTTATATACCTATGGTGGTTTTGCAAAAAGCACTGGGCGACGGCTTGCAGACTGTACCGCCGGCGCGAAAGGTGCTTATCCATACGCTGGTAACGTGGGTATTAGCTTGTCGAGTGAAAAGACGCATCCCAGACGTGTATAACACTCCCTCCTGTTACTCACATCTCTCACTTGTTCGTGGATATTTTCATCTTTCTCCGTTGACTTAGCTGGCGGTGGATTGTAGAGGACGCATGGAGGCCACGTAAGGAAAAGGAAATGAGTATTGTAATAGGAGAGAGAGATTTGAAAACTCTGTCAGACTTACAATGAGGGGGCTGAATCGATCTGTTAAAAACATGTTTACAAGCTATACCCAACGCCAAACTGATATTTTTCGATGCACCTCTCACTCCTCACTCAATCTCCAAATGAAATGAGACCCCGGACTCCTGCATTCCAATTGTTGTATCTCTATGACAAAGAAGATTTATGCAATTGGCTAAAAGCGGAATAGATTGAAAATGCCCTAATTCTGATCGTTTCCTTCATTATTCTCAGAAGTTTCAATTCTATGATTTTTCTCTGATCGCCAGTGACGTATTTACATCTCTTTGATTCGTTGACGTGGACGTAGCGTGACTTCCCTAGAAATATTAAGAGTAATCTCTATTTTAGTTGCCAATCCAAGCAAAACTTAGAAAATTCTTTGGTTGTTTACAAAATTGTTGGAACAAAAATTCATCCGAGATGTATCTAAGACTTCCTCCTGCTGCTCACATCTTTCATTTGTCCGTAAGCATATTCATCCTTCGAATTTAAATTTGCTTGAGATGAATGGTAAAACAGGCTCACAGGCCATGAAAGAGAACAGTAATGAGTATTGTAATAAGAGAGAGACGTAAAAACTCTGTCAGATAGACTTGCTGTGAGAAGCTGAATCGATCTGTTAAAAACATGTTTACACGCTATCCCCAACCCCAACTGGTATTTTTCGATCTGCCTCTCACTGCTCCCTCCATCTTCACCTGAAATTGGACTCTGAACTCTCTTTTCACTCTTATTTGACTCGTCTGGTACGTGGTGAGCTTTCAGAATTCTTCTCGATGCGAGAAACTCACACACGTCCGGTACATTTGGCTCTATATTTGCCAGTGAGGATTAGACTAAAATTGATGCTCTTGGTATACTCACCAGGTACAGGTATATTTGATAGCAATACATGTGGGTGTTTATGGGTGATCGTTAATCGATCATGTATATACCTGTCGTAAAAGACATGACTATGGGCTCTAGCGTGCTCCAAAGTACCCAATGCCTCGATATCGGTGTCTGGCTGAATGTTGCACCGATGGTGGGAGAATTTGAGATAAACTACCAACAGGTTTGGGGAAAATAAAATTCATTGCTCAACGAATTCTGGAGATGAAGTTGAAAATTAGGGGCGATTCTGTTTTTTTTACGGATCATCCGCTGTAATTTGTAGGCTTTCGACTCAATACCGCAATAGTATTTTATTATCCTAACGGTGTGCTCCTGGAGTCGCAGATAAATTTTTAATGACTGAATTTTGCGATGCGCTCAAATTCAAAAACTGAAAATTGAAAAAAAAAAACTCTTAATTTCAAAGAAATGTCTAATATTGAACTCGCCTCTCCCTCCGCAGCCATCAAATTCATTTTATGTAGTTTATCCAATTCGATTGCCCACGAAGGAGCTCCGAACAGAATAAATCAATCAGTTAGGACAAATTCCAAACACTATACTTCCAGTGACACATCCACCAGGGAAATCTAGACTACGAGTGCTCGGGTGCAGTTGGGAGTCAGGTGCCTCACTGGGTTTTCGACTATGACCCGACAAATTGTTTGATATTCCTATTTACAGAGGTGGGGGATAAATAAGCGTAGTTTACAGTTTGGTGAGTATAAAGGGCGTCGAGGGTTGCCGTTACTTACGCAACATCGGAGCACATATAATACAGTGGCACAAGAGGGAAGGGGGAGAAGAAGGTTAGGCCAACCAAATTCATGCTCGTGGAGTACAACCCTTGGCGGAAGGGTCGTCTCAGCCCCAATATTACGCAAGTTCCACTCGTATCTTTGTGTGTAAGAGCCCTAGCTCTTTAATACTCCCCATTTTGGCTCTTCTGACTGACGAAAAGGAGAGGAAAAGAAAAAAAAATAGGGAGCTCTTCTTGCTGAAGATGTGGGCGGGTGCTTTGCACTCGTTTCTTTCTCTCTCTCTCTCTCTCTCTCTCTCTCTCTCTCCACATACTGATTCATTTTGAGAGACCCTTTCGGCTGAGCTCTCTTAAATTACCCATCGTTTAGAAGTCGTTCTCATCCGTAAATGCGTCCGGTGCATATATACAAATATATTGTACGGTGATATATGCGACGAGGGAGCCCCAGCCTGACATTATTTGATTACACGGCCAGTCTATTACATTATTTTTATAGGCTTTCAGAGAGTAGATTATTCCACGCAGAGCTGACATATTATTCAATTTATTGAATTTCTCAGTGCATGAGAGAACTACACTTTATTACTCCCTACTCAAAGTAATTAACAGAGTTCAGAGTTTATCAAATTGTCAGGTGATATTTATTTAATTTCAGTTGATGATTATTTTTATTTTTATGACCTCCCGCGTGGCAATTACAGCTCAAACGACGTTACAATTTTATGACTCGTGTGAGAATGCGAAAAGGAAAATTGAGAGTGCTTGATCATTGAATAAAGCGTCTCGAAAACGTGTGGCGCCTTACACTGTCGTATAGTAAAAGAGAGTAAACAAAGTTTAGTACATCTTGGCAATGATCAAATGGACTTATCAGATTAATTATTTTACGGCCAAATAACACCTACGTGTGTGTCAATTTCACGCCCTGTATTTAATGCACGGGATTATTTATTGTTGGGAATGTATGTCGATATGATGAACAAAAAAGCTGGGGGTACGCGGTCAACTGTGAATAAGCAAATGGCGGTTATTCTGATGTATACAGGGAAAACGGGAAAATCGAAAGCATTTGGGGCTTTTGATAATAATGGAGGGTAGTTTATCAGGGTGGAGAGGAGTGGGTGGCTGTTGAAAATGCGCTTGCGCTGATACCACCAAAAACGCTTGCCACCCACATTCTTTTTCCACACCCCAGCCCACGAGAATTTCATTGTACGCGGCTGCAAACAATAATCATGACACGCGGGATTGCCCGGCAATGACAATGGAATTGATGATATATCGATTGCATACCATGCACAACACCGTATAATTGTTTTACAACGGGATGGGACCCAGTGCGTTTTGGCTCGGTTAAAATAACCGACACAGCACTTTAGGAGTACATTATAGAGGGAGAATAAATATTATTGAGGGGGAATTAAAACAGTTAAATTGAGCGAAAAAAACTTTACGCTGTGTGAAAAAGTATTATGATGAGACAAATCTTGTTTTCGGCCAGTATGATCATATACTGACAGAAAAATGTACTTTTGGCTGAAAAATTAACTCTTGGTTTAAGAATATTTTTTGCTATGACATAATTCTCGCGCCAATCTTTCTCTCCTGTCCCTTAAGTATGAGTTTATCGGTTTTTAGTTTAGGAAATATCGGTCTGAAAACGTCTGAATTTTTTCTTGAGTTATTTGTGGATTATATATATTGTGAAGAAATTCCCACCTATCCAAAATCCTTTCCACCCATTAATCCCACTGTCCTATCTTAAAAATGTGGAACGCATTCTCCCTACCTAATTCTCAAGGTTGTCCAGGAAAAGAAATCCTTATAACTTTCCTTCTCTGGACAATGAACAATACTTAAAAAATAAGAGAAAAAGATTGGCTCAAGAACTCAATGTCACAGTAAAAAATATTCTTGAACCAAGCATTAATTTTTTAGCCGAAAATACGTATTTCTGTCAACGTATTACTCGGCTTCTCCTCGCACTATAAATTCCTCGCCACAAATAGTTCATTTCGAGGTAACTACAATGAGGTCTGACCAGCCATGCAAGTAAAAAAAATTATATCACTATGTGCTATGAACGATATTTTTTCGGAGTGATTTTCACTTTTCCGTGTTGGGGGAAAGGCCAATACCAATCTCCGGATTTTGGCTATTTTGAATATCCATTTAAAGTCCCATACTCTTTACCATTGCTCTCTATTAGATTTCCGTGAGATGCAAATTTTTTAGAACTCCCACCCACTCGAATCTGATTCGAAATTTAGTGCTCCCGGAATTGTCGAATAGCTCAACCCATTAGGATATATCAAGAATATTCTAGCCATGCCAATTTTGATCAAATAATTTGACTTCCTTATTCAAGGTTTTTTCTCAATGATACCTGAGTGTTAGAAATTATCGTTTTGCCAATATTGCGGGGCGACATTGAGAACGATTTCATTGGGCAAGTAAAAAATAGAATTCCATTGCTTTAGACTTTATTGGAATATTTTAAAACATTTGGATCAAAAGTATATATCCGTAATTCCTATGAAGGATTAGCGAAATTCATTATTCATCCGGGTGTGGGTGATTATTAATTAATAGCACTTGGATTTGACTAATAAAAGTCGGACATATGATCTTCATAAGTTTATATTCATAAATGCAAAAACGTTGTCGAGCGAGGAGACACCCAGAAATTAAAATATTTCAATAATGTTGAGAGAAAAACCCACTACCTCTTAATACAGAGAAATATGTATTTCTAGAAAAAGAAATTTTGTTTCTGCCTCAACTAAATGTTTGCATATTTTCCCGACTAGATTTATTATTTTGTTCAAGACTATTGATGCACATATGACCATCTAATTTTTTCAGATATTCAATAAGAGAAAGTATGTCGCATTACCGGTAGAACTATAATTTTTTGCTTCTCTCGGTATTTGTGGCAAACCCCACAATTTTTCCTCGATTTATCTCGTGTCGTTCCCCATCGACCGAATGCGTTTCAATGTTAACATTGGCTCTGCACCGCAATTCTAAGGCCTCATAAGCAGACACATATAACAACCATGTTCTGGTGTGAACCAGTGTGGGTGGGTTAAACGACCCTGCGCGCGCCACGAAACCTGGTGAGAACAGGTGGTACCCTAAAGGCCAAGAGATTTGTAGTTTCATTAGGCAGCGGGTGCTGCTTATGGTACCCGACACAATCCCGGATGCGCGTTGTCTACAACCACTTACATCGCTACTTAACCTGCCATCGTAAGTAAACTCAACACTTCGATTCGCCAGCTAAAACTTCAGATCCACCCTCAAAGTACCCAAAAATCCTATGAATTATTCCCCCCCCCCCCCCCTTGAAATATCAAATTCACCCATAAAAACTTTTAAACAACAAATAACAATAACAAAAACTGTCATCCAAGAAGAACCGAAAACGTCTTCATCCCGAGCATTTTACTCGGTCCCCCAAAAGTTTTGATGGTTCTATCATCCGAAAATGCATTCTGCATTTATGCATTCAGCCGGGAGATACTCCCAATGCAGATGGCCAAATAAAAACCAGACAGAAGAATAGAAACAGTGGCACCAACGTGTTATCCGAAAACTTATTTTCGTTACGAAAATCCATCTCTCTCCGAAACGCCTGAATTGAGAGTCACACTCGCTCTTCAAGAGCTTAACTCCCCCTCCCTGTGATCGCCCTTCTCGCGAATGGGCTCACTGATGGGCTCTCTGAGCGCCCAAGCAGCTGCGGGCGTACCTCTGGCTCCGTTGCTTCACCTTGCTCACCACCTATGAAGATCCACGTCACGCGAAATAATCCCTGACTTTCATCGCACCACCGAGCACGCATATATACTGCACGGCTCGTCAAACTTTTCATACGTCTACTTATGTTCACGTCCTCCTGTTTATCTCCCTTTCATTCTTTCCACCTTCCCTCACATCTCATTCGTCAAACAAAAGCAGAGGTGAAGAAGAGGGGAGAACAAAAAAAAGAGAAAAAAAAACGATATTGATGGGGATGAAATTCCCGAGATTCTGTAGGGAAAATTCAAACAGCTGAATCATTGTAAATGCATTATGTTCCACACGGTGGACTATCTATTCCAAAGTCACAACTACGTGACAGAGTGAAGCACGAGCGGATTTGTCGAGTGACGCAAACCGCAAAAGCCCCAGCGAGCGTGACACGTCCTTCACGAGACGAGCGACGAGATGAAGAGAAAGGTATATAGAGAATATGATATTGCGAGAAGTTGAGGTTTTAGGGGTGAGGGAATGGGGGAGGGACGTGTTTCTACCGAGATCCGTAGTAATTACCCTCGTCGATATCTTTTATGGCGCAGTGAGAGCGTCGGGAAGAGACATCAGAGAGAGGAGTGGGAGCATATTTATACAGCCGTCAAACGACGGGATGATCGAGGAGCTTCATTCTCTCGCTTATTTCATGAAATCAAAAAATTACACATTTTTTTCCTCTCCTCCTCTCGGAAAAGAAATAAGAATATTATTAATATAACTGAGAAACCAAAGTGGATATTAATAATTCAACTAATGAGGCAAATGACAGATGACTAACTAAATGGATATATAAATGAGATCGATATTTATGAATTAACAATGGCTAATACATACTTAAATTAATCATGTGTGGCAGCTGAAGATGAAGAGAGTAAAACTGTAAATAAAAAAAAAATCAATTATAATATGTAATCACTCTTTCCTGTCTTGAACTGCGAAAATGGTAAAATGCATAAGCAAAAATTGTTACTAAAATTTATTAATTTAGTAATTCATTAATTTATTAATTATCAATGGCATGCTATACATGGTTGCAGACTCACACAAGCTGTCAACCAATGTCGACCTTATTGAATTCTTGATATTCCAGTGAAAACAAATAGAGCTTCTATCTACCATCTCTACCTCCGCTTTTGATACTTTTACATCGAAAAGAATCAAGTGACGATAACTAAATCTGTCAGATAAATTTTTATCGCTGGAGAGGAATTTAAAAAGTTAACGATCTTTAATGCGTCTGGGAAAGATAATCTTCTTCCCCTTCCTTCCGCCACTTTCACTGGGTGGATCGCTTTATCATCGACGATGCAGCCCAAGTTGCTCCGGTATTTTTCGGTCCGCCTGTAAACGAGACGAGGAATAGAGAATTTGCTGGATGAGGAGAGGCGAGAGAGAGGTGAGCGCGAGTTAATTTCATAGCTGATCACCCCGGGTAATCCGGCCAGGGGCGTTGGCACTCATGCGGAAAACAAAGCTGTACGGGGCGGCCAGGATTTAACCCTCAAAAGCCATTGCGTTTTCTCTCCCTCCAACTGTATGGAAACCTCCCTTCTTTGGATCTTGTCGCCTGTCTCTTTCTTTCCCTCCCGCTCCCATTCCACTCACTGTACCTATAGACCCTTCATCTCACGGCCAACGACCAAGTCGTCGTACGTCATAAGTGCTTCCGTGGCAGATTCATCATCTTAGTCGTGCTGGCTTTCATCCGGGTTATCCGGCTTTTTCCGCTCGTATCAACTCAACCTCCTTGTTCACTCTTATTTCAAACAGATTGTATATTTTACTCTAGTTTCTGGGACGAGCAGAAAAAATATATTCGAAATTAGCATTAATGGATACAGAATGAAATTGATGGATTTCTTTCTTGCTATCCCTTCATGAAAATAAGTTATTTTCAACTTCATCATTTATTATTACTATTATTACTTATTTTTCATTATGAATTTATTGTAATAACTTCGAAAATCGAGACGAACAATTTCGTTACATATCTTCATGGTGTATAACCAGTAGATATTTTTTCTGAAGTTTTTAGAAGATGTGTGTGTATACGACGAAATATTTAAACATGAATCAACGCTGGGATTCCTTGTTTTACTTAATTACTCCTAATTAATAAGGCTTTATCAATTTCCAATGACATAACATTAATAAATTTTCTCCGAATATTCTCAACTCCAATTTATTCCTTGCGCATTGTTATATCTTGAGTGAGAATGAATTTATGCTTTCTTCCCACGGTATTGGTCGAATCCTCGTGTAAACTCAACCTCATAATGTTTGTTTACCATCCAGATTGTCGGTAATAATTTGCGCAATGAAATTCTTGCATCAAAAAAAAAATATCCATCTGTATACATGACAATGGAGGGGTGAGTGACGCACGAGCCCCGAGGATTTGCCTGACTCGCTCGTCGTCCACACGTGAAAGATACACAAAGTTACATAGAGAAGAAAAGTGCCTAGGGTGATACTTTTCTACCAATCTCTCTCCCCCCTCCTCCCCCCGCCCCTCTCCAAATTCCCCTTTTTACTCCATTGAACGGTAATCCCGAGGCCCCGCACGTCAGCCGAATGCATGGGGTGAATTCGTTCCTGGGTGTTGGCTCGGGCTACGATAAATAAATCAACTCGTAAAGCAGGCTACCATTAGGGCGTGTGGTTTGTATATGAGTAGCTACGACACTACGTCCATTGGCTTTACTCTCTATACCTCTTCTCACTTTGACTTAATGCCCTGAAGTATATGCCCCATTATCTGGCATGATGCGAGACCATTTCCATTGGGTTTGTTGTAGTTGGAACAAGGGGCATAGTATATCTACGCTTGATTATCATTGAATCAATTGACGAGAAAATTACTTTTGTGAATAAAAATTTTACCGAGCTACTGATAATGAAGGACTTCATTTTCTCGAACTGTTTAACATCTAATCTGTGTATTAATTTGTGTGAGAATTTTTTGTAGTTCAATCGATGACTATTGTTTTTTTTTATCCACTCAATTCGTGCGTTATTCATTATTTATGCATGTTAATATTTAACAATAATGAACACTGTAACAGTAATCAATTTTCCTTGGAAAGGAAGCTTTCAGAATTGTATTCGTTCTGGATAAAATATTTTCTTAGACTTTACAGGTGGTTTAACTAATGAAATTTTATTGTTTGTTACATTAACATCAATATGAATATACTATTATAAATTCCATATATCTTAGGTCTCTTCAAAAAATTTCGAATCTGAGAAGAATGGCTCGGGAAGCGGGCCAAACAATTGTGGAAGTTAAAACAATTTTTGCTTAAGATTTTCTGTTAAAATGACAAAAAACTGTCTCATTGAAACTACTGCAAATAAATCCCACAAACAATTACAATAAATTCACTTGAAAAACCTTTTCCCCACGGCTCAACTGTTATAAAGCAATCACATTACTTAAAACATAAAATCCATTACCAGAAGTACAGTGCCCCTGAATTTCTCTCATGTCTGTCGTCATACTGTCACATCCAGAGGACACCCATACAAGCTTGTCCCAGAATTCATGAAGCGCATAATTTTTTTTCCATGTCATCCATTTTCCTCCCTCTCTCCTATATTCAAAACTGCCCCATGAAAGTGAAGTCCCTTTGGCCATTTGTTTATTTTTAAATGCAGGTTACAATTTTATTCGGGATCAAGTACTCCTGGCATTTAGATATCACACAGGACATTTATGTTTCCTGCAAAAAAAATGGAAATGTGCACGCCGCGAGTAGCAACGAAAAATGGAATAATAACAAATATGAGAAATACTCAGGGAGGGAGTTTTTATATTCGCAAGCATCAGCGGTGTCGGTTACAGGTGAGTGGCGACGTGCTTCTCGACGATGGGCAAAAGCATATTTTGTTGTGGATTGAGTAGAAGACCCCTCCCCGCCTCCATCACCCATACTACATCGCCATACGAGAGACACTGTGTACCATCACTGATAAAAAAAAAGGAAGAAAAAAAAGCATTTGAGAGTAGTGCACGTCATAAAACTGAAACGTCACACTTTTCCACCAAACATTCGAGTTGTGCGCTATGAATATAGTTGAAAGGCTGCACACACCGACGACGGCAATAAAGAGTTTTGACAAACGGGCTAGACACGGGCGCAGGTACTCTAACGCTTATGCCC
>JAPYZM010000614.1:0-60314 GCA_030522845.1 Psyttalia concolor
TACTCACGTGCTTACCACCCTCGCCTTCGGCTCGGGCGGTAATTTTGCACGTGAGCAAGCCTCCTTTATTTTACCTCCCTAGGTGAGAAATATACTATTGCGGCGTCAATCGGTGGTCATGGAAAAAACGGAGTCCAGAAAGAGGAACTACTCAATTTAGATCGCGAGTTAACAGTCTAAGGAGCGTTAAAGGCGATTAACACTCCTAGGCTTGTTGATTTGTGTTCAACGCCAGCCAATCAACCACTTTCCACTCCTTTTGCCTCCCTTATTCTTAAAAATAAACTAATGTTCATTTCGATTAGCTTAAAGATACAACGAAATATTTCTACAAAAAACTTTGTTTTCGAGAAAATTATTTGTTGGATAAAAGTGGGAAAGCCACTTGATGGATTTACTATTAAATTATGAATCTTAAACCCCAATTATCCACAACTCCGTAGCAGCGCCAACTTTCAATTTTCCTTTGACTTTCGAAATTCGCCCGCTGAATTCATTTGTTTCACTGCTGACACCGACTCCAATTATAATCTCTGAATGCGATCGTATACAGAATTCACCACTGGAATATAACCTCCGGAATAAGTGAAAGAGCGATTGTGGCAAAAAGACGTCAGTAATTGCCTTGACTGTTACTAACCTAAATGGTACGAGTAATAGGTGGAGTTGGTTGAAGTAACAGTGGAAGTATAGAAGAATGGAGGGATGAAAAGTTCAAAGCTCCGTCACCCAGAACCAAACTCCTCCGGTCGGTTCCATGGATTAACCCCACGCATTATTCCCATTGAACAACTTCACGAGTTACGTTTAGCTCTTGTCTGTGTGGAGAGGCGGGAGATAGGCAAGTCTGGTCTTCCTTCACACCCCCCGCCAACCCTCCCCCTCGCCACATCAGCGCCCGACGTATTCCTTGGTGTTGAGTTGGGCGCACTTTTGAAGAAGAGTATGAGTAAGTGACAGTCACAGATGAAATTCTGAGGATTTTTCAATTATTATATTGCATATAAAAAAAAACTTTGTTAAAAGGAAAATAAAAATTTTAGCAGATAAAAAATATAAAATTCGAAATATGAAAATTTTTTTAACAAATACCAAAACAAAAAATGTCGAGTGAATTTGGAAAAAAAAATCATTGAACAATTTTTCGTATTTCATTCTCCAACTGTATCTTCTTCTTTTCGATTGAAGAATTGTGTAAAACTCCGACATTACCCAAAGCCTAGATACGTACTTATCCGCATCACGTATATAGAGCACGCAAATTCAGACAAAAACTCGAGTTGAAAATTTTCGTGAAGAAAAGGAGTAACTTAAAAACCAATTCCTACAGTTATGTATCACTTCAGATTTTCTCCCAGTTGTTGCGCCAAACTTTTCCCTAAACCACCTCTTCTTCGTTCACCAGCCAACTCCATTATAAAAATGAACGATAACATTGTGAGGGAAATCCGTGTAATTAAATCCAATAAAATTCAATCAAATAATTTCACACCCGGGAAGAGATTAAAGCATCACACTTTCACGTCTTTTTCTCACCCCCCTTTTCTCCTCCTCGTCCCCTCACCCTCCCTCAATCCGCCGATGTAATATTCTCCGGCGGGAATGAGGAAGGAAGCTGTCTAATGAATAGACACGGAGAATAATGAATGATCACTGTGAGAACGATGAGAAACCGTGAGATGGGTTTTCAGGTTAACCATGCTGCTGGCAGGGATGGGCTTTTATCGACATCGATGAAAATCCGATGAGAGAAATTCCCGGGGTAATTACCCAACGGTGTGACAATTTATCGTCCCCCGTGTGTATATCTGTATGTATGTGTGTGTCCATAAGGGCGAGAGAGGATGAACTATCGATAATAATTTAACAGCCTCAGGCACTTGTACTGAGTAATCTCTTTGGCGAGTATGCCAGAGTTACCGGATATAACGGAAACTTTGCAAAAAATTATTGTGGCTACATAATTATGTCGTCAAGCGATAAAAATACTTCCCGCGTAAAATTAAAATTTGAGGGAAAAATTAAATACAAGACAGAAATATAAACGGAAATGAATGAAAAATTGGACTGAATTTCCAGGAAAACTGTATAATAAATATAATAAACCATTGCAAAAATTGTGAGAGAGTCGTTAACATTAACAGTCTCTCTTGATTTTTTTTGAAAATTCGGAATTTTTCAATGTCGTACTAACTCCCAAAAACCTCTCACCTTCGGAAAATCTTACATCTTACGGGGAGAAAAATTCAAAAAAAAATTACAGAACAAGTCACGTAATCTGGGAGTGAAGTTGAAATTTCATAGAAAGTGCCCAATTTTCACGTAAATTCTGCGTTCTGTTCCGTAAAAATTACTCATCTGCCCGACACGTTAAGGTTAGCTGTCTGGCGGAGATTTTCAGGAACGCTCGGTAAAAATTACGGAACGCTCGAACGTAATTTTTATTTTTTGCGCCATAATAAGTCTTGAAATTTATCTTAGATTTTACTGTTGGAGTTTAATTTTCAAAAAAATTACGTAACTTTTTCGTATGTTTTCAGTTAGGCAACGGACTTATTCTCCTTAATTCGTACGAAAATTCCTGGAAAGGATCTTGGCTCGCACCTTACGTGACTTGTTCCGTAATTTTTCTTGAATATTTTTCTCCGTGTAGACATTTGGCAATTCTCAATAATTTCCGTTAGTCTCGTTGTCCCCCGTCCTTCCGGTAGCAATATCCGAAAAAAAACAAGAGAGATCAAGAATTCGCGAGGACAGAGAATGAAAAATTGGACTCTCGGTAGAACCTCCGCATTTCCCTCTCCCGTACAACGTCACGAGACTGCATGTGCTCATCGATTTCGATGCATCGAAACTCGTAGTGTGTAGTCCCTCCCTCTCCACAGTCCACCCCCTCCCGCGGCCCCTCCCCCGCCCCCTCATCACGTAACGCGCGACTGCCAGCGAAGAGAAGCCGGAGTGATATGGGCGAACGTGTGTGCAGCTCACCATCCCCCTCATTCCTTATCTATTCCAGGAGAGTAGAGCTTCATCGAAATGGGGTCATGTAAAGGGGGTAGAGAATGTTTCACGTATCAACGGTTCAAACTGTGACCCCCACCCTAAACTACTACTGTTGAATCTCCCCAAGTGCAAACACCACGGCAATATTGGCCACAAACTTTTTCCACTACATTAAGATGTTTGTCCTACTTTGTCCGTCGTAATGAGGGATTTAGAGTAGCGCGATAATTAGAATTTAAATCAGTACAAAGTTGCAATTTGCGAGAGAAAAGCACGTGGGAAAGCCATGTTCCCTGATTTTTTTGTAGAAATAACTCGGAAGAGAAGAAAATTCTGTGATAATCTGTGAAAAGTTTGGTGTGAAAATTATTGGAGAACAATATTCCTAAACAGTGGTTTCAATGAAATGGAATTGATCGTTTGGAATGTATTTTTGTTGGTTGAAATGTGATTTTTTAAAAGTGGGTCGTTGACAAACGAAAATTGAAGATTTCCCAGATAAACGATTAGTAAATTCAAAACAACTTGAATACTTAAAAATTGCGAGAATTGTAAGTATAAAATAGTATATTTCGTAACAAGTGAAAAAAAAAACCACTTTTTTCACGTGTTACGAACAATATTTTTCATTTCAATGTGTCGGAAAAGAACTTTTCAGCCACTCGACGCAAAGCGGAGAGTGACTGAAAAGTTACTTTTCCGACACAGCGTGATGAAAATAGTGAGTGGAACTCCTCTAAAAAAATTCTAGTGCCTCAATAAATTACTACAATTTCATTACTTCCGTGCCTCTTAGAAAAGTTCTGTGTGCTCCGATTAATTAACTCTATCATCAATTATTCCGTTGTTTCATTTAAATATCTGATTTGCAATTCTTCAAAGCACTCAAGAAATCCGCAAAAAGTTTAAACACTCGTCAACGGCAGGGGTGGATGCGGTGTGCCCCACATTATTAATAATAATACGTTTTAAGGGAGCCTATAAAAATGCACATGAGCAACTTTGAGAGTATAATCGGCTTTATCGAACGTGAGTTCGTTCATGTTTCATGGTTCGTGACTTGAAGGGCTTTCCACTTACGAAAAATGCGTGATAAAATTATGAGTTTTCTCGATATAGCATAAACCATACGGGGGGTCACGGGATACTTATTAATAATTATATCCGTGTAATTAGGTGGAAGCATGCGCACGTCCGGGGCTGCAGCTTTTACGGGAAGTCATTGCGAGTAATGTATGAGAGGGTGGGGTTGAGGTAGTGTAATGGAACCGATTATTTTTGATCGGTTTAGTATCACAGAAAAATTAGTAAGGAGACAAATGTCAATTCAGAGATAAATATAATTGAAATGTATAAAAAATTTTCAAACAATTAAATTGGAATTGAATGTTATCAATATAAAAATCGATATTTCTCTTATAATAACCACTTACCCTTTTTTTATCCCATGAGAAAACATTGAGAAGTTTTTCAATAATCATCGCCGGTTTTTCAAACAGGTTTCATCATTAATTTATGAAAAAGTTATTAAAATTTGGCAAAAATAATTTGAGCAACAGTCCACTGCCTATTAATTTTTACAAATTTTTTTTATAACTCTTCTCGCCAAATTATCTTGTACTACGCAGGGTCTGATAATTCAAACGGAAAACTGAGAGCTTACGCTATTTATTGGAGAATAAAATATACATTTGTTTTTTTAGCATTTGTTCTAGTCTTGAGTTGAGTGGAAACTGACTCTTGGGGCAGCCAAAGACAGGCGAAGGGGCGGGGGCTGTGTGCACTTCCGGCGTCCGTCGCCCTCTCTAACCACCATGATTACTAGGATAAGCATCGGGTAATGACTGAAAAGCGCACCCTGGGGCTCGTTACGGAATGCTGACACGATCTATTCGTTATCTACTGATTTAAAATCAGCGGGGAAATCAGTTTTAGCGATATTAAAAATTTGATGGGAGTGTTTAGTGGCCAGTTTTATCGCGGATCAATTGAGGCGGATTAAATTAATCTTCCAGGGTTCACGACTAAATTGAAAGTGCATTTTATTTGTGATGTAAATTACCATGAGGATTTTGGGAAAGGACAGGGTTGAAATTGAATCATAATAATTGAATTGTCAATTTTGGTTTCATTTTTTATTTTAAGACGTTTAGAAATTACCATTTGTATGATTTAAAAATCTCAATGTTCCCTGTAGTCTTCAATGAAAATCAATTGCCCATGTCAAACATGTAATTCTGAAACATATTGATTTTTAACAATACGTTCCCTCGTCGTTAAGTGATATTGAATTTTCAAACTAAACTAAACTTTCCTCAACTGAGCCATGTGCCTCTTGCAATGCGAGAAATTCCGGGATTGTATTTCGATTCTATTCCCGCAAACAGGATTATCCGATTATTTGTACACAAACTGATTAGTGGATGGTAATTGAGATAATCCACCCAAGGAGAAACTTGGACATGATCAAACTGTCAAAGTAGAGTTAACCTACAATGGCCATCTGATCCCATTTCCTAGTATTGAAATCATTGGACCGCGAGTCTATTCTGCGGTCGTGAGGATGCGTCAGGAGTGTAGCGATATACTCAGCATACTTCATCAAGTATCTTATCTTGAATAGTCTGTAGGTGCCTAAGTAATTTTGGTAAGAGCGAGTGAAACTAACGCCAGATATACCAAGTTTAGCCCAACTTTGCTGAGGGGGATTGGCCGGGGAGATAGGCCATCGCGGAAGAGTATGAATTAAATTGACGGGGAAATTTTCGAGTGAGTGAAAATTTTGATAGTGAAAAATAATGGAGAAGAGGTAATTAAGGGAAGCTATTCTCTGATGAGTTCACTGGATGATTCATAAAGTTATTTCTTGATAAACATCGCTCGACGAGTCGTGGGGTAATGAATCTAGGAGATCCTTAATTACAATTCCCAAATATTTTATATCCAGTTTGATTAAACAAATGTTTCTTGGAATGAAATAAATGAACAGTACGGTTCACTCAGCATAACTATTAACATCAAACGAGCGAGTGGGGGTAACGCGATCATACACAAAATGGAGGTGGTGGGGGTAGCATTTCATGTTAAAAGTTATGCTGACTTCAGTATATATTCAGTTCCCATGGCATATTTTTTTTCCAGCGAATGATTTTTTTACTTCACTTTTACGAGAGTTGTTTATTCAAATAATTAAACGAATTGATTTATTTGCAAAAAAAATATTGTGAAATTGAATATTTTTATCTCAATTGTTACATAGTTCATCTGGAGGAAAGGTACACGCGCTTGTGCGCGTGTGAAAAAATTCCCCACTGCGGGTATTTAAATGTATCCTCTTGGTTAGCTGATTCAGGCAGCTTGGACTTTTATGCTGGCCAGCGGAAAAGCTGAGAACGTGGAAATTAATGCAAGCTCGAACTTTTAAAATGTCTGTTCTGTACGATAGGTGGACGTGTGGGAGCGGGGAAAAAAAGTGGAGATGGTATTCCACTGAGAGCCGGCGAATTGCATGAGCCCGTGGGAATATGGGCCAGTTTCCAATTATGAAATTCATGTTATTAAATTCTCTACACGGGAAAAAATTAATTCTTGAACAATGAATGGTGATCTTAAAATGGAACCTCCAATTTTATTTCAATGGATCGCATATTTTTGAGAAAATCTACAGTCTTTTATCTACTGCATCGACTA
Organism: Psyttalia concolor; assembly: GCA_030522845.1. Lineage (NCBI taxonomy): Eukaryota > Metazoa > Arthropoda > Insecta > Hymenoptera > Braconidae > Psyttalia > Psyttalia concolor. Next base: position 6,694 of record JAPYZM010000614.1, read on the forward strand.
ATTGCATTTTTTCAGATTTAAAACAAATTAATTTGCAAAATACTGGTGAAGTGACACAGCTCCTAATCAATTCTATTATTTTATTGTGGAGAAGATCATTTGGAGTGCATAATTTTTTGGTATTTCAGAAATAATGTCCGACTTCTATTTCCAGAAAAACAAAAACTACTCAAGGCCTTTCAATAAACTTTGATTGTGAGCTGGTCAATAATTCCAAACATCAGAGACAGAGAATGCCTCGCACGTGAGAGGGACAACAATGAGGCCCTCTATCAGCGGTGCAGTTTCACGTGGAATAATTTCACTTTGCGTCCGAGCGATAAGAACCACGGGTGCATGTTACCCTGCCTCGTATGATTGCTGGATCGCGTGATCGGCGACCTCATTCCCCCGTTTGCCTTTTTGTTCCCTCACTTTTTATTTTCGCGACGGTTTTTTTCCCCGACCCCTTCCCTCTCTCCCAGGGATTCCGCACGCGCTCGAGGATACAGAGGGGGTCTCTGCTGCTGTATCCTCTTTGTCGAGAGCCGAGGAAAATGGGGAGAATTCAGTGGATCGGTTACGCCGGGAAGGCCGGGGGCATTTTCGCCAGAACGAATGCCAGGATTATTTACGCCTAGCTCTCTCGTTGACGACTACCGGCTCATGGACCTCGATTGATCGCTGTGAAAGCTCGATGGCCCACTACGTGATTAACGGACTTGCACAGAAGCGAGCCATGTGGCGGATAGGGGAGGCCAGCGGAGGGAACGGGGCAAAATCGAAAACTGTTACGGCTACGAGCTGCGTCCGGTGTGCAAGATCGTTTCGGAGGGGCCTCGGTCGCTATAAAGGATATAAAAATTACACTGGCGTTCTCGGGGCATGAGAGATTTTGCATCATTACCATCGTTATTGGGTTCATTATGAGCCGTCAGTTAGAGGTTTCCATATTTTTTTGGGGAATTTGCGGAGGGAAATTATAATTGTGGGGGAAAATTCTAGACTGGAGCGCTCATTGCATATTGATACATGAGCGTCGGAAGTAGGGAGCGCCGAAAGTGTATGAATAATTTTGTTTATCGTCAACGAAGAGAGACTTTGAAGGGATCAAATGTAATTTCTAAGTGCAAAGCAACGACCTTGAGAATAAGAAATAATTTTGGAATTCCATGCGTAACATGACGAATTTTACATGAAAGTTGAAACAAGCCGACACCAGTCTCCTATTGAATAAAAAGATACCATTTTCATCACGTTTATTTGCGTTTTTTGCGCAAGGGATGCGAAACAAGCTTCAGCTTTATGCGGTGCATCCTGGGTTACAATAAATGGAACACCCTGTATAACTCTCATCAACAATGTAATTCGATAAAAAATCCACAAATTACTCTCGAGTTGTACGTGGCTAAGAAAGTCTTCTGCTTTAATGACTGTTGAATAATTAAATTGCAATTCTCGAATTCAAATTGGTCTGACAAATATTTTATATTTTAACGGAAATCGAATGCCATAAATTTTCTGAGAATGATCAGCAAACTTTTTAGAAAATTTGTATTCATCATTCAGCACAGTTCTTCTGGATTATTTATTTAAGAAGTCGTTCATTTTTATCATAATGAAAAATTAAAGCTTCCATTTTCTGTAGTATTTCGTGTTGCCGTATCACCAACATTCTACGGTCGCGTCTCATGCGCAACAGTTCAAATTAATATCACTTCTTTCATTCCTTTTTATCCCGTTACAGTATCGCCAGTGATGGAGGTACGATGATTTATCGCATATAACACCCAATAGTTTTCCCAGTGGATTTCCAATCGAAATATCCTACGTGAAGAGGGACTGAGGCTGGAGAACAGATAGGTAAAGCTAATCGGAATAACGAAGGTCGGCCAATTCCGAGCGATTTCAGGGGACGAGCGCTTGAGTCTATCGGCTCATGGGCTTTTTCCACTTCTCACCGATTCCCAGGAGTGAAGTTTACATTGGTTCGTCGCCCTCTTTTTTCAAGATCTTGGATACGATTCCCTACGAGGGCTTATCAATTATTTACACTTGGACATTTCGAAAAATTAGGATTTATGAGAGGACATGCGTTTTTTTGGGAATAGCTTGATATAATATACAAAAAATTATTTAAAGTGAGAAAAATTCATCAATTTAGAACCATTGGAGTGATAAATGTGCAGAAAATATTTGAATTAAAAAAAAAACCAAAGAAACGACTCTGCCATCTGCAGAAATGATGAGCCCCTCATGCAAAAAAAAATCTAACAACCGTAATTTATTTCGTGAAAGATTTTTTTTGATTGATTTAACTGAAACGAAAAACGAACATTATTAAATTTACACACAAAAAATTACAAAAACTCGTTTTTGGGTGACCAATCCAGAAATTCGTCCTATGATGGTGTATAGATTTTTTTTTTAATTTTCCAGGAAGACAGTCGTCTTCTGCTTCCATCGCATTGTCAAGAACATTTTGAGAAATTTGCCCCTTCTCTTCACTCGAAGAATTCATTGTTTCGACAAATTTTAATCTTTGAAATAATACGTATTTACAGTGTAACGAGCCAAGTTCCACTGAGCGGGCAATATTTCGGTTTCTGGAATTGCGATTGAACGGGAGTGATTACTCCCCCCCCCCCCCCCCCCCCCCCCCCCCCCCCCCCCCCGATTTATCTCTATCAGAATTGCGTAGTCGAAAGAGAAATAATTTCTGTTATCCTCGCGCTAAAAATGCCGGAACTATGGACAAGTTGAAACATCGGAAGCGGAAGATTAATTTTCGGTAAAATATGAAATTGTGTGTAAAGTCAAAAGTGTGCGTACAGTAACTAATTTACGCACACTTATTTCACTTTACGCCCAGTTATTTGACTTTAGGCACATACTTTACGAACGATTCTAAAATAATGCGAAAAAGACACACACAAAAAACGAACACGAAAAGTGAACTTTTCATGGACGTAGTGCAAGAAGAAAATTTTACTGTACATAATAATTGTTCATCTGAATTAATATAAAATGAAAAATTCTCTCCAAGCAGGGTGTTCTTTCTTTTAAAATACTTTTTTAGTGAGAGGACTGACAAGAACATTACTCGTCAGACAATTCTGCAATTAAAAGAATAACGAATAAAATTTTTCTATTACGTAAATCAGCCCTCAAAATATTTCATTTCTCTCCCTGTACCCTCCCAATTATCAATAAATGATCTGCACATCCCCCCACCCCACAAACTCGTACATTTTTCGTCAAGTTTACACTCATTGGCTCGACCCACTCACTGCTCCACCTCGAGGGCACTCGGTTGGCCGGATTTTTTCGCAAACATTGGAACAAGAAGATTAAAAAAAATGCCAGGCCACAACAAGAGAACCAAAGGAAAATATGGACTCCGAGTAAACTCGGCTAGTTTGCGCTGAAAAGCTGAGGCTGAAACACACGCTCGTGGCATTATTTATTTATTGGCTTCGTAAGTTGCCAGTTTACACTGGAGGAGGGTGTGTTATACGCGAGTGTTGAAGGAAAACCATCACGAGGAAGAGCAAACTGAGAGACTGAAAACGAGCGCGGTAAGGCAACGTTTTCTCAAGTAGAAAAAGACGACTGGGGTAGGGCTGAACTGTCGCCACACCTTTGGCTGTATCGCTGTGAGCTTGCCCGAGGGAAAATACTGTGGGGACAACAGAAAAGTCCTTCGGCCGTGAAAACTTGAAAGGGTTTTGTTATACTCAATCTACCTTATATCCTTACCTCCCCTACCCTCCGCCTCCCTTCAGCCCACTCTGTGTTTTCACCGGGTAAACTCTCTCTCTCTCTCTCTTTCCCTCTTGGAGGTATCTCGTGGGTCTCGTCATTCATGGGAAAAAACTTGGTTGGTGTATTCCCGAGGTGTACTCGATCATACGGATAGAATGTTAAAGGTGATAGAAAAAATGGTTATTGAATGAAATTAAATTGCGGGGATATCTTTTCGCGGGGGAGTAGAGAAAAGTTAGAGGGAAATTTTAACTTCTTCATTACCGAATTCATTCACTTATCTTCACTTTTTTTAATGTTGAGTGATTGAGTGGAGTGGAATAGGGGAGGCCAGAGGAATTTGGATTTTTTTTCAATATTAAATAAATGATGATTATTCAATCAATTCCATTTTCACTACGTTAAAATAAAATACGGTCCATTGAAAATTTAGATGGTAATTTCCTGGACCTCAAAAATACCACAAAAAATACGGCCCCGCATTTTCTTTATCAAACGAATCATCCAAATTTGAAAACAACCGCCGTAAAATCATTTATATCTCAGGAGTATCGTCAACGGGCTGCAGCATCGGGCTTGTTTAAATTCCCCCTACTACCCCCTATTTGCATTTGAGCCCTGTTTGACGTGAGATTCGAACGGGAGAAATATACCGGCGCACGGCTCGCTGATAAGCAGCAACGAGGTAGCTAACGAAAAAAAGGGAGGGAAAAAAAAGTTCGTCGGGTGTGGGGAAAAAAAAATGCCATCGGAATAGGATATGCGTCCTCTCGTCTACGCGGAGGTTGAAATCGCCATCGTAAAACGGGGAACATCGGGGTAGAAGGGGGGGTGGATGGAGGGAGGGGGAGGGGGATTTGCATACCGATAACCTGAACGAACCTAGCGTGAACCTCGTCGCGTACAACTTCCCTTCTCTCACTCCCTTGCCATAACCCAGTCCCAGTGTTATACGTGTCGGCTGACCCGATCGATGTCAGTTGAAGTGGGACCATTTCGCTGGCTTGCATCGTCCAATGGGACAACGTATTCTCGCGTGTGGCTAAAGCGTGCTATGATGAGTGGAACGGAAGTGTGGCGAGATCGATTATACGATCGAGTGTTGGAATGATAGGGAGATGTTTAGGAGTGAGAGGATTCGTAAACTGCGCGACTGTATACCACTCGTCATTCAACAATACGTCCCTGTGATTTACGAGCGTCAGTCTTTTTTTTTTTCACTACGTCGACATTTTGTTCTATTGTTATTTGAGGGGGATAAAAAATCGAGAACGGTAGGTGGCAGTCGGAGTGGGTAGATTGAGGCTGATTGATGGGCATTCTTAATTGGGTGGTGAAGATGTTGAATCAGGGGGTGTTAGTGGATTTTTGCACGACAGTTTAACGTTTTTGGGTGATTGTTTAACATTGAGCGGTAGCTGTCACCCCCCGATATTATTTTCAATTGATTGCATTTAATTTAATTGAATTTTTTCATTCAAGCCTCTTCCGAATATTATATTTCATCAATCGGAAATATGAATGGGGGTTTTCCACAGTAGAAATGATTGGCATTGGGCAGACATACTCGACACGCTGCCACTTTTTCTTTTCCAGTCTTAAGGATCTTACTGTTTGAATAGCAATGCCAATGCCCTTTCCAAAAACGGATTTGGGTTTAAAACTTTCAAGAATCATGAGTATATTTCTCAAAATTTCAATTTGAGATTCTAAACTTTCAACTTAAGTTTTTTTACACCTTCTAATCATGCTGTTGGAGTGTTTGAAATTCCGCTTCATTGAATCTGAAAAATAAAAGTTCCTCGGGTTGACTTTTTTACAGCCTTTCCAATGTAGATTACCTCAAAAAAACCGGAGGGAAGCGTTCAGTCCAGGAATATTAATTTCTCCCACAATCCGATTTTTTAATCACAACTAATAATAAAGGAGTGCCGCAGTAGAAATGACTGGCATCGTGCAGACAGGCCGCACCGGCTGTTATTTTTTCTTTGTCCATCCGGGGGCTTCATATAACGGGTGAATACCAATGCCCGAAACAGCCTGGAATACCCCCTTCCCTCCTCGGACCCTGTGTATACTTACACATTCTGCAGGTACTTATACCTGCAATGTGAAATAGCACGGGGTATGCAACACTGGGTGGCACACAACGGCCGTACATCTGTAGTAGTAATATCGGTCCGCGTGCTTTTTGCTGGTTTTAATCTGTAAATGCATCCACACAGACCATACCTAGAGCATTGGATAGTTCGAAGGCTGTACGTGCCGCATGTTAGTGAGAAGAAAGGGTGGAGGGGGCAGGGGGTGAAGAACCGGGAAAAATTCCCCCACCCGCGCTTCCTCATCAATTTTTTTCCTCTCTGTCTTTGAAACTCCACAATCCTAGGCACACAGGGCACATTCACCTGTACTCCTGCCGGGTACACGCGTCACAGCAGATTGGGCCTCTCCGTGAAATTAATATTTCATCGATCGAATGGCCCGCGCTGTGGTTTTCCAATTAAATTTTACCGATGAACAGACCGGATAGGGTCGATAGAGGGGATATTCAGTAAAATTGAAAAATATTGTGTAACTCTTTTCATTCTGTCGATTCGAGAATGTTTCGGAATTGGTTGATCAGTTTGTTGAGATTGAAGGATCGATACAATGGGGGGGGGGGGGGGTGGTTTCGGTCATTATAGAGAATTTGAAATGAAAGTGGATGGAATTTTATGAAGCGTTTGGGATATCTAAAATATTTGCAAGAATGATGTATTAGAAATTTATGGCAAAGTTTTTTAATTTTTTCTTTTCCCCTATTTCTTTTCATGTTTTCATTACAAGATATTAATGATATCGAGTCGTCATTTCTATTAATCTAAACTAATTAATCAGTAATATTTAGTTATTACAATTTAATTATAATGAAATTTGGGAAATAAACAGTTCGGCTCTGAAATATCATTAAAAAATGTGAAATGTCAAATATTGCCAGGGTTGCCTTAAAATTATCGATGAACCAATATTCCCTGTACCAGTAAGTGCATTAAGTCATAAAGACATTTGCATTTAATAAAACATTGTTTTTTTTTAATTAACTGAGAAATCAATTCGTTTTCGCTGAAAAAAAGGCCGGAAAGCCTGAAGCAACAAAAAGTATCGATGCATCCGCATTTTTTCCAGCGTCACTAAAACGCGGAATGATTCCCGGAATTTTTCAATTCGACAACCAAGAACAAACGGGAATAGCAGTTAAAAAAAAGAAATAAGACGTGACGAATGGTATTCGGAGAGAGAAAAAAGAACTTCGTGTAGAAAAACTTCCATTGAAAAATTCTCAACAAAAGGCCCCGTTAAACCCACCCTCAATAATAAATATCGCTAATGAAACAAGTGCCGATTGCACATTCAGAGCGTCAGATAATACCTCCAACGACACACTCAATTCCCTTCCTCTTCAATTATGGTGATTTCTACGGCGATGTAACCGAGGGAAAAGTAAGCAGTAGGGGCCTCTACAATACCTATAAATATAATTTATTATCCCTGGCCATGCGAAACCTACTCCATTTCTATACACTGTGTATTTTACACGTGCCCCAACCGACGGTCGCTGCAAAAAGCGCGCGAGTTTCAAGTGGCCAGGCGGGTTTTGGCTTCGCGTGCAAACATTTCACATTACGTATGAGTACTTACGTATTTATGATCGACTTGACGATTCCCCCGCGGAGATAAGAGACGTATCGACCGTTTGCGAGAGGCCGGGGGTGGAGGGATTCCTTCCTGTTCTCATTTTGTCCTCGAATGCGTTTTTTTTCCCTCCATCTAGCTCTTTTCCATTCTGGTAGTTTTTTCCACTGAATTCCAACCTCTTTACACATCTCCATTCTCTTTGTCTTTTCGTTGAAAAAAAAAAGGAGTCTAATTTCTCCTTTTTTACTTTTTTCGTCAGAGGGAGCGGATGGATGAACAAAAAAAAGGCAAAAGAATTTTTCGTACGGATCGTCAAAAAGCACAGTCGAAAAGCCAGTGGAAAATGATTTTTAGCCGCTCTCTTTGGGTGGAATTCATTCTTCTGTAGATGGTCGAGGGTGAAAAATGTTTATATGAATCCGCAGTGACGAAATACCATGAAATATCGGTAAAGTTTGAATTAAAAAATAATAATAAAAATTTTTTAGCCGTATGCCGAGAATTTCAGATGAAAATCGTTGTAAGTGTAGCTGAGAATAAAATGTATTTATATCGTGCGCAAGGGATAACATCTGTACTCCATTAAAAAATTTTCTCGGTAGTTCGAAACAATTTTATAAAACTCCATTTGTCGTGATGAATAATCAGGCAGACTCGAGGTGATTTATTCACTGAACTTTGATAAAAGATTCATCGAGTTGGATGAACGTGTGCATGAAGAATTTATGGATGAACTCGATGGGTTCATTAGTTGGATAAAATTCAATTAAATTATTGATACAATCTCGGAGTCGGTGATTCGAGTGAATTATGAGAGGCATATTCAGTGAATAATAGAGAATGTCATCTGACGGAAATCCCTGTTACTCTATTTAATATTTCGAAATAAATTAACATGGATCAATGCTTCGAGCGATTTTTCTTCTTTGGGAGTAAAGCTAGAGCATTCAATGGGAGTTGATTCGATGAACCTTCTGAGCTTTTCTCCCAGTCAATAAAATCCATTTCGTGACTGAATCGTACAATTTTACCTATTGCTATAGCGCAGTCGAACGCCAGTGCTAAATTTTATTTTACCCTCGAAACACATATACACACACGCACACTTTTATTCAAACTTTACTGTTTTCCAATTTCAGGATGGGAGCGGGCAATGTAGTCGACAGTCGAAAGTGGCATGTGTGGGTGTACATTTATAGCTGAGAAGACGGGGAGAGGGACGATGGGACCGTACAGCCGTGGCCGTTTGTACGTTTGAGCGTAATCGGGCGCTCGTTGGGTGAGAATGAAGTGCCCGACGCATATCGAGTTACGCTGATCCGAGGGATATATCCATTGTGGAATGCGAGAAGAGAAATGCCACTGCACTTCAATGCATTTATCTGAAAATAATGGGGGAGGGGGGGGGGGACGTGCGAGAGGGTGGGATAAGAAATGGACGATTAGGGAATTGCTTACTACGGGCATTCGTAGAGAAATTGATTTTGGATGGTGCGTGGACGAGGCATTTTGTCATTGATTTAATTTGGCTTCAATTATTGAATAAATTTTTCTTTCCATCAACTTCCAAACCAGGCTGCGATTTTGTTTTTGAGGAATATATAGCCTCGAAATCGATGGGTTTTTCAAATTTTCTCCAATTGAATGAATTGAACCGAATAAAGAGGAAATGTACAAAGTTGTTTTCAAAAGAAAATTTCCAAGAATTCCATAGAAAGATTAGAAAAAAAAATTGAGCAGTATATTTTCAATTTCTAGAGATAATTTACAAATTGTTCATAAACTCTTTTCATCATCTGACCAAATATTTTCAATTTGAATCGAAAACTAGAGAATTATTGAATGCCATCAATACTCCCATGGTCCATCTGTCGAAAAAATTTTCAGTAAAAACGATTTGACGCACTACGTCCCGCTGAAGTTACCGTTCATATACAGCGGACAATTTTAGACAGCAGATGACATTGGGGTATCGACATTCGCGTTCAGCCTGTATTCATCCCGCCAATTTCTATCTGCATTACGCCTCATCCTCATCCCCATCAACGAGAGACAATGAAAGAGAGTCCAACGGTCGAGCTGGGTAGTAACGAAAGAAGATTCAGCTGATCAATCGAGCAAAAATAAAGAAATCCCATAGGGGATGGCTGAATGCAGCGGAATGCCAGATGTGTTCCGGTGAATTTCAGTGTTCACGTGACATTGAGGGGTGGAGTGTATAGAATCGTGGTAAAAATCACTCGACGCCGGGATTTGGCACTCGGCCCACACCCAAAAATCGCCGACCTGGAATACACCCGAAGGGGAATATGGGAGAGCGAAACGAATTTGAATATTTCTTTTCGTATATTTTTTTTTCTGGGTTGAGAGGGCGAACGTGTCCCATTCCCGGCCAAATAAAAATCCATCTTTATACTATTTGTACGGTATTCCAGCTATTTCAGCTATTTTTGAGCTTCCACAGAGAAAACGGGATAAAATGTTTTCGTTAAAATGTTCATTTTATTGGAAAGTGAGAAGTGGAGCTCTTTATTGGTGTGAAAAATTTTGCTATGAATTTTTTTTTCCTTTACAAGATTGGTTCAGCTGAAATGCAGTAACTTATCCTAGTTGATTTTTTAACTCTTATGAAGGCCAATAAAGTTTATCGAAAATGAAAAATAACAACTTTGTAATATTTAAAAATGGATTTTTGACCTGAATAAAAGGTTCTAATATCATCAAGGGAGAAGGAAGAAAAAAAATCCTCATGAAATATTCAATTGAATAACGCTCAACTATTCTACAACTCCTAATGCTAAAAATTGATCATTTCCACCATTTCCGTGAAATTTACAAGAGTGAAATGTCGGGTAGGAAGCACGTATTTTCACAGACTAAGGAAAGGAATATTTATTGTGTCACGGGACAAAATCCCTTAAGAGCATCCGGTGTCTGGTCGCAAATTATGCATGCTGATATGAGTATGAATGTATATTTCAGTTATGTATTATACCCGCTCTTACGAGAGCTCCGTTAAGACAAGAGGATTTTGCCAGGAGCCGCAGAATGAGGTTAACCACCTAAAATTCCTCATAAAAATTTTTTTAAAAATAATTTTATAATTCCGGAGTTTATGATAATGGTCGGTATATCGGACTTCCGTCGGCCCTCTTTTTTTCTCCGGATAAACAATTTTCTCTGGTATTGTAGCCTCGACGGATGAGCCTGCTTATAGCGGCGCTTAAGGGAGAGAGGAGAGAGGGATAAAAAATATCGACAGCGTCGCTTCATAATCGGATGCTTGGACAAAAGCCTCGGGTCTCACTGGCAACTTTGCTATCCCAAAAAAAGCGACACTGCATCAACCCTGAAATAATAAAATGCTCCTTCCGCCAGTGTCTCGCCCGATGTTGAGTCAAAAAGTGTCCATTATAATACCACCAGTAAGCACGCTATGAATATGCAAATTCAATGTAAAAATATCCATTACATGAGCAGCATAAAGAGAAGAAAAAAGATGGCGAATTCTTTTGAGATTTGATATTTAAATTACCTAGAAAATTCAGACTAAGATTTAACGTTAATCCTCACCCTCGGTTCGCCATTCCCATCGACGAAAAATAATTTTTCATCAAAAATCCACTCATAATCCGTCCGAGAGCAATTAAAAACTGCACTCGGATTCATTTTAATTTAACAAACGATTTCCTTTTGACTACCGGAGGCCCTCAAAACCGCGAATATAAATGAAACCAATTTTTTTAAAAACACGAATAGAGTGTAGGAGTGAAATAAAAGGAATGGAGAGGAAAAAAAATACCAAAAGATTTAACCGACGAGGGCAAATTTTATGTGCCTGGCACCAGGAGCGACGTGTATCACAGGGGATTTCGAGCATTGGCTTGATGGCCGCACAGCCAGAGACGGATAAATCCAGTGACCGAATATTGTCTCTCGGCATGATAAGGATATCATCTGGAGGCAGCTCATTTCGCGGGATTTTTGAATCGAGAAGACATCCTCGCCGATTCGAGTGTGACACAAAGGAAAGACCCTCATTGTCAGTACCGTTAATTAATGCGTATTCTCAGCGAATATGGAATTTAGTTTATATAAAAAATATATAGAACCGGAAATAAATAGAAATTTTTTTAAATCGCTGTCGCACTCAAATCGCTGTTCTCAATTCAAATCTTAAATTATTTTAGTAATCAGTGAATATAAGTAGTCAGTTAAATTTTTCTGTGACACTGAATTAATTCACTACAAGTACCTAAACTACGCACAATCCACAATATAATTCAATTGGACTCAATTTGATGAATAGCTTGGTGAGACATGGTCACAATTTTGGCTTTTGTGGAGTTCACACCATAGCCTTGTGCCCGTCGCATAGCATGGGTAAAGCTAAGTGCTAGTGAGGATGGTTTATATCTTACCACAGTTTGAATTGCATTTATTCGAATTTGTTAAAATAATATAATTTATTTATGCCATACGTGCCATTAATCAGGCGTTTCAAACTTCGCTTCGCTCGGTTAAATCGCGGATTACGGGCACAATAACATAAAATATTGTATGAAACTTGTGGATTATAGCATTTTTGGCTCGTGGGATTATAACACTCGCCTTCGGCTAGTGTCACAACCTCCTACGAGCCAAAAACACCATAACGCACATGTTGCATAATATATTAATACCTCCATTAGGAAAGCTTCTGTACATCCGCCCAAGTACAGTGAATTCCAAACCTTTATTTTTTGATGCCATGAACTAATTTCAAGCAACCAATTTTCCACCCTATAATAGAATATTTCTCATCTAGGGATGAAAAGTAGACAAGTCGTCCTCACATGCAATGGTCAGCACGTCAGTAATGCTTATCTCATTCTCCCCGTGAGGGTTCAATACCATTTTTCTAGTAAAATGGGGGTTGGAATGGAAAAAAATTGGAATCGCGAAAATGGGCGAGGTTTGAATGCTCACTTTTCGTCCATGTAGGCAAGAATAGTATATTTCGTAACAAGTGAAAAAAAATGCTTTTTGGCGAGTGGGAGGTTTATATCACGAGCCGAAGGCGAGGGATATAATCCCACGAGTCAAAAACCACTTTTTTCACGTGTTACGAACAATATTTTTAAAATGTTATTTACTACAAGATCCAACCAAAATAAAACCAACTTACTTCAGTTATCAAAGAGAAAATTTTGCGGCGCTATCTTAATTGTTTACCATTATTTTTCATTGGAAGTCCAGAAGCCCGCGAATGAACCAAAAAAATGGGGAACAATTGAATGATTCCATGCGATTGCAGCGAAATGGCACTCCTCGCAGACTCAACGGACTCTAAACTCTTCGATAGCGTGGCAAGAAGGAAAGACTCTCGTATGTGAGTCAATCCAATCGATGAAGATAGTTAGACACCGGGGTTTGTTTTATTGACCCTCGAACGAGTTTCCAATTGTCCCATCGCGTGAACCATGAAGTTTTGATCTTGTGGAAATAATGATGAGGGTCGGATTCCCGGAAAGTTCATGCTCTCGAAATGTCAAATTGATCATTGAGGATGTGCTTCGCAGAAGGAGTTTTATGTTTGGTGTGCGACTCATGCTTAAAATGTTTCCAAGAAAATTATAAAGCAATTTTTTGTAGCATCACCCAATTATCCATATTTTGTTCGCGAGTTTCGAAAAAAAAGGAATAAATGAGAACAATTATTCCAAGAAAAGCATTTCCCATCCAATTCCGCAAGATTAAGCAAACTGTTGTCCAGGCTATCATCAATTCCCGATGACATACGAAAAAAAACCGTCCCATTACTCCCCCTCCCCTCTCACTTCAATCCCTTGAATTATGAATTTTTCCAACTGCAGTATGACTGCATTGAGCGTGTGCACAAGCCAGAATGTCTGATCGGCGCCAGCACTTTCACAGTCAATGGTCCGCGAACAAACTTTGGCCATTTCCTGGTTTTCAGTAGCAAAGCGAATGAATTTCAGTAAGGTAAACTCAACGTTATGCCAAACATCCCCAGAAGTACCGCCAATGTATCTCAAAGCCCCTCAATGTGTAAACAATCCAGCGATAAAATTATTTGAAACATTTTTATTACCAACCAGGCTCACCCCAGTCTCGTTCATCCTGCCTCATAATGGTATTAATTTTTGCTCCGTACACGAGTTTAAATTAATCCACCAACACTAATGCAGTATTTCATAAATTTTGAGATAACTCAGTGACGTCAATGCGGACATTAAACAACCCATTGCGACAAACGTACTAATTTTCCAACATTATTATATGTTTTTTTTATCGATCCAGTCTTAGCGTAAAGTTAAAAATTAGACCCACAACTGCCGTGCGGGTGATGATCCCCCTTCACTTAATTCCCTCTTTCCGTGTGCACTCACCATTTTTCTCAACACAGAGAATTTGCCATAAACACGGACACCAAAATGACACAGTTGTAGGGATGATGTATCGCTTCATAATGAGAACGGTCGAGAGATTAGGCTAAGTCAAGAGACGATCATTTCTGCACGCGTTACTCTTTGCTTTCAAGGGGACGGCTTCGATTTGAGCAATTTCGAGTATCTTAGATGTTTATTGCAGATGATGGAATAATTCCCATGTAAGGCGGCCGGATTGACCAGAGTGTCGGGGCAAGCTCGCGGCCGATCACCCCGATGCTCAGAAACGAGATTGGGGCAATGCTCAACCGATCCTTGGATGATAACACCGGACCGAGCTTGGTACCTACTGTAGGCCAATCCTCGCTGTCGGTACTCGGCCGAAGTCTGGCTGCGTAAAATGCCTAACATCATTTAATCATTTAATTCAATTAATTAACTTTGCATAGAGCAAGTAAATAAACTTAATGCAATGCCCTCGTATGCCTATGTGCTAAGATGGGTTCATATAAACAAAAAAAAAATAACAATAGCGGGCTGCTTAAATGTAAATAAAATAATCACAGCCGAGCTGTCTACTGATTTTGATAATAATGATTGAAAAAGTAAATCAAGCATTGTTAAATCATTTTTTTCTATCGAACATACCTAAATGAATATTTTCTAACTTAATAACGATTGAACGAAACAATTTTGTTAACTTAAAATATCGGACATATCGCACTCGCTGGGAGTTGAACTCGGGACTTTTCGCATACTAATCCCACAGTCTAACCACTAGTCTATGGTACGATTCATATTAGTACAAATTAAAATCCACCATTTAAATTTCACTGTTTTTTTTGGGCTCTTCCGTTCGTTTATTTATCCACTCGATAAAATCATGCCATCGACAATCAGTATCAATGTAATATCAATTAATAAAAATCATTAATAATAACAATAATAATAATTATTATTAATTATTTTTATTAAATAATACCACCCATTAATCCTACTGTCCTGCCTGAAAAATGTGGAACGCATTCCTCCTACCTAATTTCCAACTGTGGTAAAATGGTTGCCGTTAGAAGGACGGTGTGGCTCAATATTGACAGATAATTGAAATGGAAATCAGTATATGGTCGGGTGTTTCAGATGGGAAGAGCACCCGACTGGTAATCGGAAGGTCCCGGGTTCGATTCCCGGTCTGAAAATATTTGAATTTTTTCTTCAGTAATTTGCTGAATATATTGAGAAGGAATAATATTATATATTAGAAAGTATATTGAGAAGGAATTCCCACATATCCAAAATCCTTTCCAGCCATTAATCCCACTGTCTTGCCTTAAAAATGTGGAACGCATTCCGCCCTGCCTAATTTCCAACCCTTGAAAAAATAATACAACCTCAACAGTGGCCCTACGTTCGCCTGCCGAGCTTTCGGGCCACTGTTGGCTGAAGCTAGCTCAACGAAAAGTCGGCTAATGGATCGGGAACCAAATATTGGCCGAGGCTAGACGAATCGCGAGTCGGTTAACCGATCGTGAGGCAAATATTGGCGGAGGCTAGGCGAATCCAGAGTCGGCTAACCGATCGTGAGCAAAATATTGTGCCGAGGTTAGGCGAATCGAGGCTCGGCTAATCGATTGTAGGCGGAATATTAGCCGCATTCGTAAGGTTGGCAAATCCTACGTGGGTTGTCTTCAATTTTTATGCTCCGACTGTTTTCATCCGCAATTGCAATTTTAATTCTGTAAAACTTGAAAACATTACACGTTTCAAGCTTCGAATTCGATTATTTTTTTAATCATTCTACATTCTTCATCTGACGTCTCCTTTGTTTCATCTAAAATTGAAAAATCAGGAAATTTATTATTATATTGAATGTATCTCACGCGTAAAAGTCCCGAAAACTAGCATTATGTACACAAATCTGTTCCGCATGAATGTTAATGCTATGGATTCTGATGGGAGTTATTCCCAATTCAATGAATGGTGAATGTCGGAGAGAGCTCAGCTTCAACAGACCGTTATTAGCAAGCAAACTTACGGGCTAGCAAACTCCTCAATACACGCGAATCGTTTAATCATGATGTTGTAGGGTGGATAATCAGAGCGGTTATTGAACGATTTTCATGTGGAGTTTGATGTTGCACTTTCTGATCTCTATGTACATTTAGGGGAAGTGATACTCGCCGGATTTTAGAGATATTTCGTTCAGGTTGAGTCTGATTTTATCATTAATAATTAAACTATTTGATGCAAACTCCGGTCATTGGAAGAAGATACGATTTTCTCCGGGGGGGGAATGGGCTTCGAGGTTATTAAGTACATGTTGGAATGTTGATGAATAGTTAATGAATAGGCTTCAACTTTCAACAACTCTCAGCACATTTTCCAATTTTTAACATCACGAGCAAATTCAAGTGGATTATAGATTGGATTTACTTTTTCATTATTATGGTAATAGAAGTTAAGCCAACCTCAGAGGAGGTGAAAACGTGGAATATTTCTTTAGAATTTAATGTCTAGTAGAAGGAGGCGGTGTTGATAGATGATTTTCTGAAGGGAGACTTTCGTAGCTTCCGCTAGGTCAGTTGAATGACTTCTCGGCGCGCAATTAGCAGGTCCTGGATTCGATTCCCTGCTGGGACTCCAGGACTTAACTTTCTAGAAAATTATAAATTTCTTTAAAAATTACTTATTATCCTGATGCCATAATTGCACGGGTGTTAAAAAACGTTAATCAAATTTTGGAAGCTCGGCAGAAGTGAATTTGCCGAATTTTTGAATGAAGCGAATGATCTAAAGTGAAACTTCACTCACTCGAATTCTTAATCAACCCGGTAACTAAAAGACACCCGTCTCACGAAATCAATGCTTTGACGTCAATTAGCCGATTACCCATCAGAAGTTCACAAGAAGAATTCAAACAAGCGAGAAGGAAAGTAATTTCAGCCGACCCAATGCTTTAGAATGAATCCTGTAAAGACAAATTGATGCTGAAAAAACTTTAAAACTAGTAGTCGACAAAAGCCCAGCACTGCGTGATTAGCCATTCGCCCGAAACGAGATCCACCTAATCAAGAGATTAAATCTACTAGACATTTGGTTCCGGATTACCTTTTAATCCCGGTAAATCACAGCCATATACGCGGGCTTTTGAAAGAAGCGAGAGATGTGCGGCTGCTTCGACTAGCGGGGGAACCCATACACTCGACACTCTAATTAGTTTCTTTTAATTGCCGGCCAGTGTACACTGCACCGATAATACAATATTCATTTCATTAATTGGAAATCGGAAATTGAGTCCTGAGGGACGCAAAAAATATCTGCCTTTTTGCTGTCGATGAAACCACTTGCACAATGTTTAGTACGTGAACGATATTAATTATCTGTCGTTATATCGGACATTATGTTCCGCGGTTTAATATTGGATAATCCATGCACAGGCGCTGGCACAAATAGTTTTTACGTATCACACACGGTCCGAAATTTTTCGTATCCCCCTCGGTCGTTGCCGTATACCTCATTTTGAATTAACGGATTCCCAGACTGTCCGCAGAGCCCTCCCCCCCTTCTCCCCTGGAATGTCTGTGGCGTATCGTGATAACCGAAAGATTGGAAAAATACAACATAGCCTGTGGGTACGTTTAATTAAACATTGCTTCATTGAAAAATATACGGTTACACGAGTTTTCGGTTACCCAGATTGAGAAAGTGATTCATTTTGGACATTAAATATCCCGCGTGAATTTTTTACCACGCAAACTCACCCACTCGAGACGTCCCTTTGATGTATATTTGAGGACGTAATGGGATGAAGGGTTCACCCTCGTAATATTAAACATTCAGTAGGTGAGAAAACGAAAGTATTGGCCGCGTAATTCGATTCAATTCCCCGTCAAAGGTACGTGAGTGGAGTTTTGAATTACGCATTTTGTGTAGGCGTGATGCACTAGGGTCAAACATCATTTACGAGAACGATTGCAGGGAAAACAAAACAAGGTAGCCAAATGTTTCGGTACTAATTACGTGATAAATGAAATTTCATTCTTTTTTGCGGAGAAAAATGCTTGTTTAATTTCTTCAATAGCAAATTGAATAATGCTGCTGGAAATCCTTTTCCCACGCCATCATAACTTTCACCCAAAAGATGCTCGACAGCCTCACTTATAATCCAAAATTCGTCTCCACAAACTTCTTGAGAAATAATCCAAAAAATTTCCCGATTCAATCATTTTTTCTTCTGTCCTCTCGCAATCACAGCACCCATTATTTCCAAGAACGTCTGTCCCAGAACGTCCACATTTTTATGGAAAAATCTCACGTCTCATGAATCATCAATTGCCCATCTCAATTCAAAGTGATTTAACCTGGACCCGCAGTCTTTTCCCGTTGGTATTTCTGCTCGTAATTTCATTTTCGCAATTCATGTGACGCCTGGAACAATGGAATACGAGTGGCGCCGTAACTAGAGCCTCTCTATCGTTCACATCGTTCACAATTTACGTAATGCATCGTTGTCCATAAATTCAAATTCAAAGCGAGATTGACGTTGGAGTACAGACGACGCAACTCACCGGTTTGTGTTTCGTGCTGAGGCATTAGAGACATACCGTTTTCCCTCGTTGCACACACACACACACACACACGTACGCACAAGCGCACACACATACACAGACAAAAACACATGCGCAAGCTCGTCTATCGCACATGTCGGGGAGATTGAGGTACTTTCTACCCCTCGAGATCTCCGTTTTTTTTGTCGGTCCTCCATGAAACTTTTTTTTCCCCAACAGCCCCCCCTCCCTCCGCTCTTTGTCTCTTTCTACGACAGTTTTTTTTCGTTCGTCAGACTGATTCCAACGGCCGCATTTTTCCACTAAATCCGTGTCACATGTCAGGCAGTGACGAGGAAGGCACACAACTGTGTGAGCAGTCCCGTTTTGCCAAACCAACGAATTATTTTGGTATCTCTACCGGAAGGTTTTTGCCGAGGCAGATCCCGCTGATTGCCGATATCAACTAATGGGATTGAATGCTCAGTCATACACGAAGATATCGTTGTGGCTTGATAGTGATGATATCGGATGGGTGGAGGATGTAGGACACGGTGAATATTTAGGTTTCATGCTGGGAAATTCCGTTTAAACGGAATGTAAAGTTTTTTTTTTTTTTGGTTTTTGAGGTTGCCAATTTTTTATATTGTAAATATCCCGTAAAACAATATTGTCTCTACAGTTTAACATGATTAATTTGCGGAAATGCAATTGCACGTTGTTTGTTTTAATTTACGACTTGAACATTCAACGCACGGAGTTTTTTTTCGATCAAATTGTATTAACTTTTTTTAAAAAAAAAGGTTCATAAATTTATTCCAATTTCAGAAAGAATTGAAACGAAAAATTCATTCCATGATATGAACGCAAACAACATTTATTATTAGGACAATTTACACTGATAAAACCAAATTTATTGGACACGTTGTTGATGCAATCGATGCATAGAATTTGAAAATATCAAAGATTTGTAGATTCGGTCCTTCTGAAGGTTCTGACCTACCTCAACGCATCGCCGGCTCCCTTAACTTCTCCTCTTTGGCCTTGTTTTTTCCTCGCGATTCACTGCTTAGATTCGAAATAAATGAGATGTGAAAGGCTACCCCGATCCTCCATCCAACAAATTAAAGTTTCTCACAGCTGGAAAATCCGACGCTATAAATCCCGTCCTCCACCAGTTCCAGCGATAAAAACAAAATACTCGAACGAACTAATGACGTATTTAATTTGACCCATTTTCATTCAACCCGTTCCGCCACCTCGCCCCCCCCCCCCCTCCTCCCCGGGAAATTCAATTTTTAACAAAAACGACAGAGAGAGGGATACAAAGAGAGGGAAAGAGAGAACGAGAGAGGGAGAGCGAGATACACTCACTGTACCGGATATCTGACTCAGCCGTATGCATTAAAACTAAATGACTTGCCCCAGATTGGGTTGTAGTTTCCACATATACGAGACTCACCTGAAACAAAGGAGAAAAATGGGACCAAGATTAGAACGATTAATGGTATTGAACAAAAATATTAAGTATGTCAATAATTAATGAAAAGACAATAAAAATTATTTGCAATAGAAATTCGCATTGATGGTGAACTATATATTTTTCAACATCGCCTGAAAAAAATAGTTGACATTTGCATTTCTGATCCATTTCTTCAAAATATTTATTAAATTTAAGTTTTTGTAATTTGAGAGTAACTAATATTAGATGCACGCTCCACTGATGGTTTTCAAGATATCGGCAGTGTTGTGGCAAAAAAAAAATCCAAAAAAAGCTTTCAAAGTCGCTAAAAGGCTTAAAATATCTTGGAATTGAGAGCAGAAGGGCCCAAAAACGAAAGTAGAAACCCCGAGAACTCCCTCACCCTTCAAGAATGCTCAAAAACGACGATAACGTGCTGAAAAATCAAAAAACCTGAAAAAGGCCCAAAACCGCTATCAATTCTTAGCAAAGGTACCCAGGGCCCATCTTCCTTCACAAAAACCAAGATTCGGGCATCCCCGGTCGGCCAGCTGGCCAGTCAGTCGGTTGTTTGGCCCGACAAGCTGAAATGCCGAAAAATCAACGGGTCCCTTTCATTCTGCCGATTTGTCTAAAAATCGGCACTCTTTCGATGATATCTCAAAAACAATTGATCCTATTCCCTCGTGGTTTGCTCCATTCGAAAACTGAGGTCGTTTCCCATCGATATAGGGTATTGATAAGTTTTTAAGATGATTTTTCCAACCGTATTGACAGTTTTTCTGAAAATCGTAAAATTACCAAAAATGGGGTGGAAAAATTATTTTAAAAGCTTTTCAGTACCCAATATCGAGGAGAAATAAGCTCAGCTTTCGAATAGAGCAAACCCCGGGGTGATCGGATCAATAATTTTAGAGATATCGCCAAAAACGTGGTCAGCTAGCCGTAAATCGCTAAAATCGATGGGACCCAGCGGTGGAAAAATCGAAAATCCAAAAAATCACTAAAAATGAAATCTAAAAGGATATATTCCAAATCCGTTCGAATTTCGGAGCTAGGCCTGATAGTTTTCAAGATATTAGCATTTTTTTGCCAAGACCTTCTAAAAAAGGGCCCTCAAAGTCGCTAAGCCGCTAAGTGGCTAGTTTTTTTGGGTTCATTTAGTTTTTTGATCATAATTCGAAAACTAAGCGAACTAGGGACTCGGCACCAACGCTAACGCCAACGGATTTCTGAGCCCAAAATACATAGGAATAGGCCTTCGGAGGGGCTTAAAAAACTTAAAATTCCTAGACTAATAAGCCTAGATCGACGACAAAAACTGTTACCCTTTTTTTTTTAACGAATGGATCCTTGCGGTAGACGACAATGTAACCAAATCGGGTATAAAAAATATGAATTTCATAACATGAAATATGACCGATTTGCCAATACTGTATCAAATGCATTGCATTTGATCCCAACGAAACCTTGTCTAACATTTGTCCTCGCGCCCCTGATTATGGATTACCAATTTCGGTTTGCTGGAATCGACGATGTTGGGGGGTGTTCTGGGATCAAAGACATCATTTACCTATCCACTCTTCACGTGACCAACAGCGTGGCCGTGGTGGTGCCTGGTCCCAGAAACACCGCATGTCAGGGTGTCAGAGAGACTAAGGTTTCCTTCTAGTGAGGGGGGACACCCGGTTCTCACTATGAGTACATTTTTTAAGTGTAAAAAAAAATTGCATTTGATGTCCACTAATCTTTTTACATATCACAGCTGTTCTGAACTTCGACAGACTGCCACTCGTTTTCCACGAAACTGAGCCCCAAACTTCCAAACTCCGGGTCATCGTACTCACTTATCAAGGTGAAAACATCCTCTCTTGTTTTGATGTTTTAATTCTCCAGTAACGATGATTGAAAATGAAATTAAACTCAAACCAATCGTTTCCCCAAAAGCGGCTCCCAGATTCACATTTGGGAGATAGGAACCAACATTTTCAACAAGTTCCAGTCAATTCGTCTAGGTGGACCTATACTAGACATTCCTCCGAACTTGGCAATCGATGAAGTCTTACGAAATTGAGAAGATTTTATTCCCAATCCAGTAGTATTTATTTCATGTGGACGCAATGTAAAACAAAGTCTACATTTGGAGTAAAAAATCCACCAAGATCCATGGCAAAACCGCTCGAATCGTACAAATGTCGTCCCTCACCCCAAAAACCCATTTTTACGAGTAACAGTCACTCGCAGGTCACCGAATGCCAGTGGTAAAGACTCCTCCAGTGGAGAGTTTACCCGAAATCCATTAAACCATCAAACCTACTCTCCCTTCGCCCCCTGTGAACAATGAGTCTCCAACCCCCGTCGTCCACAAATAGAGTCGAGTACGTACACAGGGGCGGCATGGTAAGTGCAAAAGAGGCCCGAAGAAAGTTCATAAATTCGCGCCATAGAGTACCACTATAGCCTGTGCAGCGCGCGGGACGAGCGGCGGGAAGGAGGAGAAGGAGGTGGGGGTTAGCGCGATGCTTCCAGCCGTCTAAAATGCATTAACCAGGAAGCAGAAGCCGGGAGAGAACACGGAAGACGTAATGGCGTGCGGTTTCAACGTGGATATTTACCAGCGACTGGGTGGCAAATTTCACATAAATTCAAAGCTACATGTGTAAAACACATTCGTCTATACATTCAAGGCTCGGAGAAGGGTTTTGCCAGTCATTCTACATCGTTCATACATAAACAGTGGCCAGTTTCCAGTTGGTGGAGTGTCCTCAGCTATCGTGGGGAAATATAGCACGCTATCGTCTTTAAACACGAGGGCTGAGACCCTCAAACACCGACACAAAATGGTAACCAGACATAGAGAAGGGTTATGAGGACTGCGGACGGCTTTCATCCCCTTGCTCGTTATCCAGCTTCGACTGGAACTTCAACGAACTCTTAAATTTTTGTCATTTTTCATTTTTTAAGCCAGCATTTTTGGGAAAATAGGGGTTCGAGGGGCTGTGGATAATTTTGGGACTATTACGGGGATAATAGTATTGTTTTTTTTTGTATGATAAGACTTGCATTTTTTTTTAGTTTTCCAGTCCATTTTTTTCGAAATCACAATATATTCAGATTTTCAAATCAATAGCTTTTTAAGGCGGATTTAAAATGTGAACTATGTTGATTAATGTATTCAAATTGAATCTCAGACGATTATAAATAAGCTGTGTATAATTATTATTAAATGATTATCTGTCGCAATAATGTGATAAATGTCCCGTGTCGAAAATGCAACGAAAACTACCTCCCATTTCTGACATTTCAGCTCTAAACCTCTTTAAATTTGTCAATCTCATGATGTCATATTCAGCTGTCAATTATACTAAAATAGCCAGTAAAAATGAAGGAAAATAAGAAAAATCCCGATACGGTTTGTTTTTTCCATGAATCTGGCGAATCATAATTTCACCCATTTTTTACCACTTGTTCAATAATTGAAAAAGAAGAAAAGCATGATTCTTCATCACAAGAAAAAACTGGATTCTTGATCGTAACGCTATATCGTTCTCGACAATATAATTGCTTTTAATTTTCTCCTAATTCTTCTCAAACCTGCGAAAATTACATTTTCGAGGGGCGCTAAAGAATTTTTAACAATTATAATTTGAGTGCGGGCTCTAGTTCAGTTTAAACTTGAATTTTTTTCGTTGAAATTTCACGCCACCGTGTATGCCCCAGTAATTTCGTGGAAATTGCACTAATAACGGCGGAGAATTTTACGAGAGCCGGTAATTAAGGGGCGACTCTGTTGTTGTTAAAAAGCGAATGGAGTCATAGGTACAGGAGCGAAGCAGTTTATTCGCCAGACACATCAAAGTTTTCCTGGTTGAGGGGGGGATTCATAGGTATATCAGGCGAGAGTAAATAATTCTTGCCCCGGGTATATGTGCTGAAAGAGTGCAATAAAATGTTCTCCACTGCAGCTTACCCAAACATACGAGCTTCACCCGGGAATGAATGAGGTAGCATGAAAAGAGACGCGGCGCGAGTACGAAAAATTGGAAAAATTCCGATTTTTTTTATTTGGGGTGTTTTCTTTTCGTGTGAATGACGCGACACCGTGGCTGGTGGACTAGTAGCACCTGACTAAATACGATTTCAGGGAATCGTATTTGCTTGTCGCAGTGTCTGTCACTGCGTGCCCACTAGAAGTTCCGTTGCGTTTGTACACGGTGGAAGACCCGCGCTGCCTATGAGCGTCGGTTTTATCGAGTAGTGCCGTTGACGGCTGTACGAATAACAAATTAACACTTCGAGTAGCGTGAGATGTGATTGAATGAACTCCATAACATTTCCACAGTTATACTGCATTTTTTTTCAATGAAAAATCTTTCAACCGCCGGGACTCAAAACCCCGCACTTCGGGACGCTCTATTGTTCTTGAGGCGAGCATGCTAACCACTAGACCAAATGCGTCTGTTTATTACACTGTATTTTTTGTCTCTGTTTTTATAACTTCTCTATTTGAAGTTTATTGTTTTAAAAAATAAAATATCACCCATTAAAAAAATTTGCTATGAAAATAAATGAGTATGCCTCAATCGACTCCCAATTTTATGTAAAAGATTATATTCCTGTTTTATTTGTAGACTTTATTCTCATCAATAGTTCTCCGCCGGTTCCGAGTTTCAAACTAATTAATTTTTAATAACTTTTTTATCCATGAGCTGGAGGAACCAACACAAGACCGAAAAATATGGAGTGCTATTTCCTGAAATACCTTCGGCAATTTATATTTTAGTTAATGTTAATAAGAGTATTTTACCGACCGTAATATCAAACGCTTTTCCTGGGAAAATTGAGTTGCAGCAAATTTCACAACCTGACCAATGTCGAGATAACATAGAAATAGAGAAAAATAATAAAATGGGTCAAATTCTACATGGGCAAACAAACCACATAAAAAAATGTATAATAAATTACAATATAATGAAAGGAGCTTTGTAGAATTTGGTAAACAGAATATTGTGATGTCTCAAATGAAAGTTATATTTAAAATTATAAAAATAGAATATTACACTACAAGGGTAGAAAGTTGGATTTCCTGCACTTGCGCATCATGACGCGATGTTCATGGTTTTCAAATATCTGCCCGTGTAGTGTATTTTTCCTCATACCCGGTCAAAAGTACGGACAGATTGCATGGAGGCCTCGGAAGATATATTGATGCCTGCTCTGGGATTTGCGGCATGAGCGAAGCAAGTGCTGCTGGTCGGGGGCAGGCATCAATCAAATACATCTACAAATAATTGTTGAAATATACAACATGACCTCTCCTCAGATTTTGATAAGGCATTTTCATTTTCTTTATGTGACATGCTCCCAGAATCCCGTCATTCTAACCTCGCTTCACTCGGTTACAAAAAGAAGTACGATTTTATATCCGTGTAATGAATTTTGGAACTAAAGAGCGAATAAATTGATTTATAGCTTATTCCCAAGCTCAGAAGATTTCAACATCCATAGAGACATCTGACTTTCGTCCAGTCCCTGGTGTTTAGTTTAGTTATAGTTTTTCCTTTGAAAACCCGAAATAGAGACCAGAAGTAAGTATTTGTGGATTGACGTAACAATATTTTGGAAAAGGAATGAAAACGGTGAAAATAATTGCTTAATAATTGTTATAAAATAATTGTTTAAAATTTTGTTTTTCTTCAAACGCATGATGAATATCTGCTTATCTTTATGTACGTATTCTCCGTATGGCGCTTCTAGAGAATATCAAACACTTTCGACTCTAAATACACATCCAAAACGTTTTCTTTGTTTCACAACTACAACTTTGATTAATCTACAGTAATTAATTGTCTATATTCGATCCCCAGTTTCTTATTCTACCCATCTATTAATCAGTTATTTACAGTCTCGAGGCACGAGGAGTGAGAGATTTCAGGGGCTAGAGCATCCGTTTCCGGTCCCAGTGACCCCCTGAATTTAAAATTCGGAAAATCACTCAAAAATCTCTGAAAACTTAATTAAAGTTCAAACCATCATTTCTGTTGCCAGCATTTAGTTTTATATAAATTCATAACTGCCATAAATGTATTGATCGATTGACTCGTTATATTTTCTGTGACTTTGAGGGAGTAATTACAATTGCCATTATTTGTTCACTTTAGTCAAGTTAAAATTATTTCATTAAATATTTCAAATGCAAAAAATGGAAAACTTCGTTTAAACTCCATTAATGGTAATAAAGAAAACCCGTTGAACCCGAATGCACGTCCCCCCTCTCCCTTGGCGCTCAAAGTGTTCCTCCACTTTTAATACATTTCCGTGTAATTGCTTTAATTTGGTAAACGTGTGACAGTACAAAATGTTAGAATGCCGAGGAAACGTGACAAAAGCCTCGGGATTTCAATCTCGCACCTTCAAACTACGCGCGCTCCCGCACTAGTGTCTACATTTTTCCTTTTTTTCCCGCGCACGTCACGTACGTTCGTGAATTCAGCTGAATTTCACTCTCACTAAATTCAATATACGTTCATTAGCGATAACTGGTTGTCCACGAGCATTAAGATCTCGCTTTGCACCTCAGCAAACCGCCAAACGGGGGGAAAAAAATATCGCACGAGGCATCGCGTGTTTCATTAGAATGACTTGTTGAATAACCATCAATCATTGAAATTTTTTTATCAGACCCGATAAAGGGTATAATTTTTATATTCTCCATACTCCCTTATCTGCAAATGGCTTTCCAGCTGCAATTTCCCATCAAGTGACACGCTTTTTTACGAAGAAGTACTCTGTGTGCAATTGTTTGGCCAGAATTCTTTCCGCAGGCAAACAAATTTTCCTGGCTCCCTCCAGGAATTATGAAAGTGCAATTTTTGTGAGTGAATGCCGCTGAGAAACGTCATTTACTCGACTCTTGAAGAGTTAATGAGTTGAGAATAAAGAGAAAAATTGTTTCTTATACTTTTTGTTGGTAACGACCTCCGCTACAGAAAAATAGCACTTATTCCCGCATCATGCATTTCATCCATAGGTACTATAATATTACGAATTTTGAATTTTCTGATTTCCGAATTTTCAAATATTAAATTTTAAAAAATTAAGTTACGAAGGTACCTAAGAGAAAAATGAAAAAACCTCATTTACTCGACTCTCGAATGTTTAATGAGAAATCGAATAAAGTGGATTTCTCATACGACTAAAAAAAAAAGTAATTTCGTATACTTAGAGTGTGACTCGGGTTGCATAAAAAACATCAAACATATTCCTTCATCTTGTTGCATTTCACCTCCAAGTAATGTGAATTTTCCTCGGGAGTTTTCGCATCAATGGCTTGAAAAGTTTCTACCTCGATTGGACAGCGAAATATAGAGTCACTGGTGCGACAGCAGCACGACTCTCCCTCCCCTCCCCTTTCCTGCGCCCACACCCGGAACACCGTCCGATAATATTCTTTGGGTTTTCGTCGCGATCTAGTTTCACACTGCACATATCATGTCCCATGGAAACCGGGGGATCCAGTCGAATACCCGTATTTCATCTGTTTGAAATTCACCTGTAACGTGTCGTGTTGATAATAGCGGAGAATGCAAGGAGAAGGGGATTGGACATTCTCCCATCCATTCTATTGGATTCCTTTTACTATGGAATTGATAACGTGAAAGGGTGGGGGGTGTATTTTATACGATAGATGAGGCAATTTCATTCGGACTCGGGAAATGAGGATTGGATTTGAGTCAGTGGCCTATTTTGCATATTGAGAGTTTTTGAGTTTCCTAATAATTCACGAAAATTATAGTGGTTTAACAAGAGCCTTTCTAAAAATCAAGATTATTTATTTGCATTTGACTTATTTCTATTGATTTTGAGGCATTTTTGGTAAGTGCTTAATGAATTGATTATTTAATAAAGCTAAAAACTTCTAGAAATATAAAGGAAGAATGTATTTGAAAAGATTTTTAATTTAGGTAGAGGGAATGCGTTCCACATTTTTTAGGTAGAACAGTGGTATTAATAAATGGGAAGAATTTTGGATAGGTGGGAATTCCTTCTCAGAATTTCTAGTCCACAAATAACAGAAGATGAATTTTAGATATTCTCGGACCGGGAATCGAACCCGGGACCTTCCGATTACCAGTCGGGTGTTCGTCCCAACGGAGCTATTCGCATATATAGTGATTTCCATTTCAAGTATCCGTCAATATTGAGATAATATCATCACCGAAAACAATCAGTTAACTTTTTAATATCCAGAAAAATATTTTATTCCGTATAAATGAATTGATTTTTCGCCAACAGTGATGGTTTGGTGGGCGAGGTGTTGCTGCGGCGGTTATCCAAGAGAAGCCGCGTTGAGCTGCATTAGTACTCGGATGGGTGACCGCTTAGGAAGATCCCGCTAACACAAAAATTACGGGCGGTAGGCACGGTGTAGCGGCTTAGTGTCTTCATCTAGCCAAAGTGGCAGATGAATATATTAGGGCACTGTACAGTTGACCGGCTGTACGATTGGGGGTTTACATGTTTTCTCATGCAGCCCTAGCTCGAGGGGCACACCTAAGTCTAAGGCGGCTTTGATACCGCAGATAATAAGGAGGGGAAAGAAAGGAGGGAGATTTCAAATCGGATACGTCAATAGAACCAATTAAATGAAAAAAAAAGTTTATTTTTTGTCTGCTCGTAACTCTAATTCTTCACAAATCAATTTCAAAATTAAAAACAAAATTCGAAGTCATTATGTCAAACCAATTCTCATTTCTACAAATTCCTAACCACCGAAAAGACTATGAGAATTTAATATAACTCACATTTTAGTGAGAACACAATTATTATTGATTTCACACTTTTAATAACGTGTACGGCCGTCTGGCTGATGTTGGAGGGCGAGAATTAATGTACCGGCCACACGCTACCTCGTGTTTCAAAGGCATAACAGCCAGTTGTCAAAATGCAAAACTGCTGTGTATCTGAAGTGTCGGTATATACATGTAAACGTTAAATGTGTACAAATATGAACATAGGTGTACAGTAGACGTGTTAGGGGCCAAGGGGGTTAGAGAGTATGGGCGAGGAGGGAGAGGAAATGCACATGGAGTGAAATACGAATGGCTATTTAATTTATTGGATTAACAAGCGCCTCAGTGATGCTTTTGGACCACCATGCATTTTACCAATTTGTACCCACTGGTTACTAATTGTCTCCATTATACCGAGTGCATTAATGCTGCTCATGATTATACATATTTTTTTAATTTTCAATTGTGTAATTTTCCCTCTGATTGGTAAATTCATTTTGGAATTATTAATTTTTACCTTTGGATTCTTTGCGCGGAATATAGGTTATGGCCATAATCTTATAATTTGTAATTTTCATTTGAACATGTAGGAATTAATGAGATTTTACACGACAAATTTGACTAAAACAAATACTTTGAACGAAGATTTACTTGATAAAAAAAATCTATTGTCAATTTTTGGGATGGTAAAATTTTTTGATCAGATTTCCCAATGAATGAAATTTTCTTGGCGCGAGCCACGGCTCAAGCAATTGGGATTCATGTGTATTTACAATCGGAAAGTCTCGGGTTCCAATCCCCATCTGGATTATCCGTTTCTTCAGTAAAAGTTTCGTGTAAATTTTCTATGGAGAATACTGCCGGATCTCATCAATTCCATTATTTCTGTATAGTCGATTTTGTAATTTTAGATTTTTTCGGAAATGCAGAACTGAAAAATTGATTTGGCATATTATACATGAAAACAATCATTTAATTTGATAATTTACCATGAAAAATAACGAATAGTCCAACCAATTCGCCAGATTTTTAAATTAAATTTATTCGCGCGTGATTGGTATTAGATAAAATCTTGACTGTACTGGATATGAGTGAAAAAAATGATCAACCCCACCAATTAAGGAATTTCGTCACCGAATTTTGGAGGCCCAGGGTGGGGGAAAACTTCAAGGGTGCTGACATTTCGCGGCATCATTAAAAAAAATAATCATGACAATTTAAATCTTTGGCCATTCTCATTTTTTTTTTATCTGACTCCCCTTTGTTTATGACTTATGGCTAATTAATTCCGACTTATTTATTTTACGGAACATAATTTTTGAATAAATAAAAACTCGAGCATGAGACATGACAACCTTGCATTTACACTTGAAGCAGTTGGTACTCTCGACGTGATGAATTCGAATATTGTCCAATAGTAAGACTGGAAAATCTATACTACGTGTCATGACTAGATGAGCCACAATAAACAACGCTGTATGTTAAGACGGGTTAATATACTGGTGGGTTTCGATCAACTTTAACAAAGAAGGTCACCAATTTGGGCATGGAGAATAGTGATTTTTCATCCAGAACGAGGTACAAAGGAAGATTTATCTCGAAAACATGTTAAAATTAATGTTCCATAGCATGACTAAACTACAGGGTCCTTCCGTAGAGTTTAAATAGCCCGCCCACAGAATTGTCTAACGCGCATGCTCTAACCTTTCACGGTGATGCCACATCGCTCCATTGCTTTCCTCTAATCCAACAAAATTTCAGAATTTTGTCATTAATTTTGAATAATTAGGAACTATTGCGATGGCTACGGATAATGAAGTTTTGAGAGGGTGATTTTGAAATGCAGTCCATACTATTTATGAAGGAATTAAATTTTCATTCCATTGCCGATTATTTTCTTGTGATTTAAAAAAAAATTGTACCATAAGACTCTATGTGGATGACACATTTTCAATATTAATTTTTGAAGAAACCGTGTGGTGCAGCACTTCGGGACTTCGGGAGAATATTTTTTGTTATTCAGATAATATATTCTCAAAATTGCGAGTTCCTAATTCATTTCCTTCTATTCCCATAAGATCGATGAAGAAGTTCCTTAATTTCCCATCATTCACCAACGGAAATATTCTCGTGAGATTTATGTTTTCCATACGATAACACCACTTTGTTTCTATTCCATGTAAACACCTATCTGAAATTCAAGAGGGTCGAAAAGTCGTCACTTGACATTCTGAGTTGCCGACAAATGCCGGGCGGGGGCAAGTGAGCGCAAGAGTTGCATTTGTAGAAAGGCTGAGGAATACGATTCCCGGGATTTTCGTGTGGATTCCCTAACCCCCTTACCCCAACCCCTGTTCTTTGCAAGTGGGTGAACCGCCAATGTATTCGGTAGGTATGAGGAAGTTGTGGAGAAGTGAAAAAAAAAGAATGGGAGAGATGGGAAAAGTAGAGAGAAAATGAAAGAGACGGGTGAAAGACACGGAAACCGAGGCAGCAACGGTGGATGCCGCTTAGAATTGCACTGCGTGTTCGGCTTATGAAAGCAGGACTCGATTTTCGAATGGAACTCGAGAGTCAACGAGCTCGTATATACTTACAAAGTATGTACGTAATCCTCTTTTGCATTTGTCAATCTAACTTCCTTATATATTCGCAGTTTGTCGGGCCATATCGATTCCCAGCGGATAACATCATCCGAGCATTTGAAGAATTATTATCAATATATCCTGAGACGTTATTACTCCATTTTCGGTAAAGAGATGAAAATTTTTAGGATCTTCTGAGAAACAAATTATGAAGTATATTGAGGAATATTATTGCAATAATTTAAGAAGAACTTCTTGGTTTTCTGTTAATGTTCATCATTAAAGGACAAATTAAATCGTTGAGCTCAATCTAGGCTCATCCCAATGAGACTTATATTTTTCGTATGGAAAGATTATTTTTATTTCATGGAAAAGTAAATGAATTTTGTTTTTTTTTAATTCGTAAGCCAAATTTTTAGATTTCTTCGTTTGCATCTAGAAAATTTAATGAATTTATTCTTCGATCTATGCCGAATGAATGAACTTACTCTCCTTACTACAAAAATACAGGAGAAGAAACTCATCATTTTTATAACTTATTTCTTGCAGCACGATAACTGGTATTAAATAACTAATGATCACGAGATCCTGATGCCCTCTATTCAAATATTTTTGTAACTAAACTTGATTTTGAATAAAAAGTTTCCCTCATTATTCCCGCGGGATCATTAATATGTCCTTCAATTCTTGGAGGACTTTCTTATGCATTCATCCCTCCCTTTCATCCAATTTCCCCGGTATTTTCTTTTGAGATTCCGAGATTTCATGCAGTATTTGTTTGTTTATGAAATCATCTAGCTCTCAATTGGCTCGGTTTCTCGGATTTCTGTACAATCCTGCAAAGATGCGCCACTTGCATGCACAACGGGTGACTACACCATCACCCCCAACTCTCCACCAGAGGTAACCGAAGACAGGGTGAGCAAATAGTCGGCAAATTGGGCTGCGAAATGAGCTCGTACAGCTGTATAACAAGAGTCGGTATGATTTCATTTTCCTTTCGGAGATTCTACTGTTGGCGTGGAAATTATGATTATTAATTCTGCTTTCTGGCGAATGATAAAAAAATATTTTCCCCATTCATTCTGCATTCTCCAAGAATATTGTGAATTTTTCAAGGAATAGCAGTACAAAAAAAATTTGAGAAAATTATCCGTAACTACAGAAAGTCGTCGACATAATGAACATCTCGAGACGTGTTATTTCTGCGGAAAACAAGAGTGGGCAGGGAAGTAATTAGAATTTACCGTTGAGTACTTCCATAACCTTTTGAAGTCAATCATATTGTGAAGATTCTTCAAGACTTGAGTGTTTAGTTCTCTGCTTTCGAGCGAATCATCAATAATATTCTCTCCATTAATTCTCCATTTTTAAGAGCATCGTGTTTATCTTCACGAGATAGCATAGAAAATAATATTAAAAGAATTATTTTTGTGTTGAAAAATTCTTTCTGATAATTATTATTGATAAAACAATATAGTCTAAGAGTTCATGAATTCAAAAAAAAAAAAAAAACGAATGATCTAAAAAAATTGTTCAATGACTCATTGAGTAACTTGCATGACTTTTCTTTCTTCATAAATATCTTAAATTTGGTTCCCATTTATAAAATGT
This sequence comes from Psyttalia concolor, assembly GCA_030522845.1. Classification (NCBI taxonomy): domain Eukaryota; kingdom Metazoa; phylum Arthropoda; class Insecta; order Hymenoptera; family Braconidae; genus Psyttalia; species Psyttalia concolor. The sequence goes on from JAPYZM010000614.1 coordinate 39,502, forward strand.
TGTCTCTATTCTGACACTTTTTGAGACAATTACTTCAAAATTGAGGAACTCTGCATATTAAAAATACAATTTTTTTCGTAATGGAAAGGTACAATCCAAGACTTGACAGTGTCTGAAATAAAACAAGAGAATTAGCTGTTGAATGATTTTGATGAGCTTTTTGACTGAAAAATACCCTCGATTTTTAACCGTCCGATTATTTATAACCCTTAATTTCAGACAATATGCCAGACTGCATGACTAGATACTCGTACATCACCAATACCGGCATTCCCATTCCAAGAATGTACCCCGTCGACTCGAATAAGACCATCTTGTCACGTGATTTTCCCTGGACTGGCGTGTGTTGACCGTAGCGAGGCAAATACTGGGAAGAAAGATTGCACAGTTGTTTGCACAAAGAACCTGAAAGTCTAGGGGGTTGAGGTGGTAGTGGTGAGTCGAACGATTGGGTTGGAAATAAAGAGGTGGAGACAGAAGCATGACGACGTTGAGACGGTGACCCGGTAAATTCCGTCGTCGACTTGATAGGCAATAATGCCATATTTCTGGATGGATCGATACGCCGCTAAGTCAACTCAATGTTACTATCACTGGTGGCAAGAATAGTATGAATCAGGACAAATTGGACTCTCCACTGAAATTCATATTTAATTAAACCGAAATTTGAGATTAAGATGAGCCCATTTTGCCGAATTTCTTTGGATTATCATCGAATAAGTAAACCAAAATCTATACACTATACAATTGATTTTACCATAGAATATTCTATTTTCAAGCATACATTTTTTAAAAACTTTCATAGAAATGCAATGTAATAATATTTCCAAAGAAGTTGGAAAAAAATTGATAATATGATAAAATTTGAAATTTTAACATCCACCGGAAACTCAGCTTTTCCAAGAATTTGATGACAAAATAGAACACTTTCATCGGAACGGCTGTGAGATAAAAATTTCGCGAAAGTGTACTGAAAATTCCTCTTCCCCAATCTCTCGTCTCAAAAGAAAGGAGCTCTAAAAATTTTGTCCATTAAAATCACGAGATTTGCCCAATAATTTGCCATCTTCCGTTCTATGTCCATCTCTCCCCAGCCGATTCTTATTCCCAAAAACCTCCGAAAGAAATCCAAAAAGAACCCGACGAAAGTTAATATTGTATAGAATCCGGGCAATTTGTTTGATACATCGTCCCAAGAAAAACGAATAAAAATTCACCCCATCTCTGGAGCGAAAGGTAGGGGGTTCAATTCCGGTTTTCCATCCAATGTGCGCAGTCGATCGATCTTCGAGCCATTCACGTTTTCCTTCCGTGTTAAGGGAGGAAGAGAGGAAGGGGATAGAGACTGTGGGTAGGGCATTTGGATTCGATCGATGGTCCTCATTAATCTCGCGGAAAGTTGGAAATCCTCGAATTATTCGGGCATCCCGCCAATCCCTCTTGCAGTTTCCCTGTCTCTGAAGGAGGCCAACCCAGCCATTTCACCAGCCACGAGAATGCCCCCTCCCTCCCCAAACTGCAACTATTTCAATTCTGGATGGTCCTGCAAAACCGCCATGGGCAATGGTTAAATTAGATTCATTGGAGATGTAAAAATTTCAAAATGTGAATAAGCAATAATCCACTGACCATTAATCACTCAACCAGGAATATTCACAATTGTCATACAATTTTCAGGCACATCCTTTGATATTTCGAACGAAATCGAGCGATCCTAGAGCTCCCCCCCATTATGTTTGCATTACGAAGTAATTAATTCATTTCAATAAATAACTCACATGTTTAATTACCATCGGTCCCGGATATACAACTACTATTCCCGATACCAATGTTTTCTTGGAAATCTGATTAACTTCTAAAAAAACCCGCATAAATATTTGGCATAGTTATACCCGATGTTAAAACGGTCTCTATAATTAAATTTCCTGTTGACTATTCGGAATTTTTTCGTCTCATTTTAATTCCACACAAATTCTAATATATTCCGAAATGCTTGCGAATCAAATAGCCGAGAATTCATCAATATAATTAAGTATTGAGTCAAAACTTCAACATTGTCTAATTACAAAACATCTCCAATTATAAAATTCGCCAAATTGTTCAAATCTATAAAAGATTGGCCCTACCAGAAATACATTTTTCCTGCCCAATTTACTAAATTACTAAAAATTGTTGACTTTTCCCATTAACAGACCGTACGATTTATCCGCAATGAATAACCTTCATCAAATAAATTAAATGTCAATTTACTACCAATGCCGATGAATAAAAAGAATCCCCCTCGCAACATTCCCGCAAATCAATTTGATTAACTCCTTAAAAAAATCCGCCCATAAATATTTGAAATAAAGACATATGAGATATTCAACGAAATTTACTGGAATGCTTTTAGTTGAATGAAAATTCAGGCATAAACCAAAAATCTCCGTCTCGATTGGCAAAGTATAAGGATGAGAGAGTGCAGTCGTAGATAAAAGATAGTGAAAATAATAAAAGACACCTTCGTCGTCCCCTCTTTTTTTCCCCATCCCCGGGAGAAACCTCTGACGCTGCACAATTGTCCAGGAAAACCCTTTTTTTCTTTATCACCCCCTCGACATCTTTCCTACGTTTGTGTCGGCATACACCAAGCTACGTCGATACGGTTGTAGCCACACATCGAGAGGTGTCCTGATATTTCATCGTAACTACCACCGATGCAATCCCTACGAGGCCAATAACCGTTCGGACTTGTTCCTTCCTCGTTCTTCGTACAGTCGGAAGCCGCAGGCTTATCGGAATGGCACTGCCACCTTTCTACTTTCCCTTGTGGGGATTCACTGACTCCTCTGTACCGATTCCATCCTCGAGTCTCATGAGGATCCTTTGAGAGGGACATGGAGGACGTAATCTCGTATGTAATTGTGGGGAAATGGCTTATTTGCCTGTGCTCGGGGTTTTTGCACATCAGTGGGAATTTCCTAAGGCTTCAGTAAATATTTGCGCATCCAGGGCATGGATCAATTAGTTTGCTAAATATTTTGAATTGAATTTTTGCTATTTTTGCAAAAAAAAAAACGAGGAACAAAATTGATTGTCACCACTTTCTTCAAATTCTGGTTGATTTGTAAAACAGTACAAATTCCCGGAGGAAAATATTGATAAGTCTATCAATAATTGTCTGCATGCATTTTCCTCTCCTCCCTTTGAGAGAATTCACTGACTCCTCCGTCTACCGAGTCTACCCCCTACTCCCTATAGAATCCGATGTCTCCTAGGGAAATACAAAGGACCTAATTTCGTGCATAATTGGCCAGAAATAGCTTATTAGCTTGTACCCTACGTTTTCTTTCTGCTGGGCCAAATATTTACACAATTTTCCATTTGCCCATTACCCAAGCGATTCTCGTTATTGCAATCACTCCAACCACTATTCCAACCATCGACATTCTCCAAATCATAATAATGAATTTTCGTTAATAATTGCATTAGTTGAAGCAATCCAACTGTAATATCAGGGCTTTTCGTTAATGCCACAATGACACAAACTCTCAACTGCATATGACTGTCAGTTTAACGGAATATTAACCACATTTCCGCAGGTACAAAAGAGATATTGGGGATGGTGGACCAATTAAATTACCACATTCACTGTAAAACGATACTGATGTTCCAGTCATCTAGTAAATACGATCGCTGCAGGTGCAACATTTTCTCCTCCCGCTCCGATTTGGCACGTCCATCCATTCAACGACCAAATCGTGTTCCACCATTGAAACTGCCTCGTTTCGGCTCGTAGACGACTGTTTCCAATAGTATCAATAGTTTCGTGTGGCATAAAATCTTATCGCTTTCTTTCTATGTCCAATGTCCCCCCTCTCATCAATGGAATTCAATCGGATTCAACTATGTCAGGTTTAATAGACTTTAAACCCTTTTTACCCTTTCTCATTTATCTCAGACAGTGAAGAGTTGACGTCTCCCACCATTAATTCAAATTCACAATCAGTGTCAATATTTAATGCATAAATCAATAGACGTTATGCTAACAGAATTAAACTATTTGGCCTACAACTGATTTTTTTACTTCAGTTTCTTCGAAAAATATTTTCTCCTGTTTCCCCTTCATTCGTTGTAATTCTCATCCCTTTTGATGCTGTTAACTCCAGACTATTTCTACAAACAAAACTCGCGTAGCTGTTGCCTCCCTAAAGTTGAAGAATTTTTCAATTAAAATGTTAACTTACAGCGATTGAAAAAAAATAGACAGAATAAAGTTTGAATGCTTTGATATTCCCGCTCCATTTTCCCACTCCATTTCCAGGATGAAATTATTTCAACCTTTTTGCAAGTTTAATTTAGTTCTGAGAATTTTTTTTTTCAACCCGAATGTTTTGGTTTTTTTATCTTCCAACCACGTATGGGTATAAAGTCTCTGTACGCCAGCACGATCTCTTAAATTGCTTTAATACTCTGGAGACCAGTCGCCGGTCTTCGTTTTCTTGCTCTCTTTTTCAGAACAACCTCGCGCTACTGTGCTTTTACCCCCCCCCCTCCCCTTCCCCCATCGCCCCGCCCCACCCGCCAACCCATCGCCCACTCACTGCCACCCACCGGCAGCCCTTGGGCCAGTACATCTCGAAAGTTCACCGGGTCAGAGCAATTAGTATGTAAAGCTCTACTACAGAAGTTTCTTCCTTTTTTTTTTAATTCCAATGAACTGTCTGACTGTAAATTAGTCAACGAAGACGGGTCGTATATTTTTTGGCATTAGTTGTTAATAGTAGTTGATAGTTAACGTGAACCCCAAAGCCAGTTCTAACTTGTTTACATTTTAGTAGGACATTTTGAGTTTTGCAATCAATTCCGCTTCAATTTCTGTGAGAAATCCAATTAGAGTCATTCCACTTTTATTATAATTCCACATTCACCATAAAATATGCGTACTTCATGTTCTATTCGCACATACTTTATATGTCAGTTTCTTTTTCTCTGTTCTTTCCAAAAATAAATTTGAAATCTTTGCACATATATCGTAAAAACGTAGCGTGGCATAACTAAAGCTTATGATATTGCACCACGTATAATGAACTGCACAATGAAAATACTCTGAACATAACCAAAGTTTTTAATTCACCAAGGAATGTCCAGGAGATTAAAGAAAAATTCATTCCAAACTAACGATTATTCGACTTCAACCAAAAGCTATAGTATCGCGTGCTAATGACCCAGCGACAGCACAAAAAAGATAGATGTTATCACGATGTTCGAAATAGCCCTCCCGGCTTATCAGTTTTTTTCGTTAGATCAATTAAGATATTCTATCCTTGAAAATATTGAAAGTACCAGTTTAAATATTTACCAACTTGCTGTCACGGTTGCGTTAGAAATTTCAATAAACTCTATCTACATCAGGAAAATTCAGGATGTCATAAAGACTTCAGGTGGAAATTAAGATAATAAAGAGGTAGTCAAGGAAGGTAAGAAAAAATCTATAAATCCTGGATAACCTAGGGGAATGAACACTACACTGAAATGTTAATTAAAGATTACAACTTAATGTGGATTGCTGTAACAATTTGAACAATTTGTTCAACTATTGGATGTAAAAAAAGCCCCTATTTTTCTGGGTAGAGTTTTTACACCGGAAGACAGTTAGACAATTTTAACGAAAAAACTTAGCGGATTCGCTTGATAATTCAAGCGTATTTTCATTACCCTCTCTCTAGAAATTCCTGGAGATAATTTTTTCAAGCTTTTTATTTCCACTTTTCTTTTCTGAAAAAACATTTTGCGAAGGAAAATTCCACTGTCTTGAAAAAAAATTGAATACCGGATTCTACGGCAAGATAATGCATTGTCAATATTCCTCTACAAATTGATTGAAAAGGCCATATGCCTATACCACTTCCCGCAGTGAAATAAATTTCAAAACTCCTATCTCTCGTACAAAGAAACAACATTCAATTTGATTGTGCAGTGCTAGCTCGTTTGGCACAGCATACAGATCGTTGCCAATATCAGTGTAAGGAGTTCAATACTTTTGGTACGAATCGATGAGCCAGTTGACGACATTCACCAACGGGTCGTTTGCTTTTGGGAGCAATTTGGCTTTTCGTCTTCGGGTTGCGTCGAATATAACGAAGAGCAAACTTGTACACAGGCCCACTGGCATTACACAGATGCACCAGTTACTCCGACAAGTACAAGTGGAAGGAGACAATGCTAGGGTGAGTTGAGAAATGTCGGGAAATTTTGTCAACTGTATACAGAATAATTCTTCTTTTTCTCTCCTAATGGTTTTGCTTTTATTCTCTGTGTATACCATCACACCATCGTGTCTTTGGCTACTGTCCAATTCCATTTCCATTTTTTTCGATTTCATTTCGATGAACCAGCGAATCGTGACCACTATCGTTTTCCAGATTTCCAGTGGCAGGCGGAGCATTTCGTTGATGATGGAAAAATAGATCACAGTGATTTTATTATTGAGATGGGATGCTAGAATTGTTGACTAGATTTTTGGTGGGTTCCTTTTTAAATTTTTATCCAGTGCTTTTAGAAAAATTTTTGAGATATTTTTTTACTGGCTATTCTCGATTCTCAATGTTACAGCCCTCAAAACTATGATGAATTTCTCAATAATATGTCAAATATTTTCGGACGGCCTTGAATTTTATCGGTTGCCATTCTGAAATTATAATTCCTCAATTTAGTCAACCATAATTAATAGACACCACAAATTTCTTCATTTATTATTGAATTAACCCAACTTTATATCTATTATATTTTCATCAAACGACCCGTTTCTAAAATGAAGCTAGCATCTGGTTCAAACTGTACGCGTATAATTCTCTATTCAAAATGAATGATTCATTTATTCGGTAAAATTGGAACATTTCCATTGAAATAAATACATAAGTTAATTAATCTACAACAAAAAGATTGTCATAATAACTAAGAAAATTTCAATTGCAAAGTTTTATGGAATTCAAATAAATTACTTTTTTAATTGAAGAGCCACTGTTCCTATTGAAATTATGAGACAACCATGGGAGTAATTAACATTCGTTACTCAACCGTTCATACATGATCGAGTGGATTCACTTCTGGCATGTATAAAAAATATCCCCAATATCAATGGTCGGTACTCAGCAGAATTATATTCAGGCAATTTATGAAGTAGTCGGAATCGAGTGAAAAGATGTTCACTTGTCAAAGCAATGTTTACATTAATAACAAGTTAATGAATGTCAATCCTTTGATCAGCAGAAGCTTCATCCCACCTAATTGTTCCTTAAATGGTAAATATTTATTATTTCAGCCGGCCGTAATGGTTAGGCGGGCGAGGTGTTGCTCCGGCGGACATCCAAGTTAAGCAGCGTTGAGCTGGGTTAGTACTTGGATGGGTGACCACTTAGGGACATCTCGCTCGCACAAAAATTACGGGCGATAGGCACGGTGTCGCGGCTAGTCAGCGTGACAGATGAATACATTAGGGCACTGCACAATCAGCCGGCTGTGCGACTGGGGTTTTACATGGTTTCCCGTGCAGTCCTAGCTCGAATGGGGCACAGCTAAGTGTAAGACGGCCATGATACCGCAGATAATAAAAATACTTCGATAAAACCAAGGAAATTACGAATAAAAAAAATATATATATATTTATTATTTCGCAATTCAGTTTACCATCCTGTGACCCAGATAGATAAAACTTTGAAGTTGAGAAGGAAGTTTTAATGAATCTGCGTTTCGAAAGTTCTCCTCGAATTCAACCGAACTACGAAGAAAAACCAATGAATTTATAAATTGATCAATTTTAAAATTGCCAACAATGATGAAACTCATGATTTTTTTCGTATTTTTATGATATTATTGCAATGTCATATTGCAGGATAAATATTTCCTCGGTACCATCACTAAAATAAATTGGACACAGCCATTATTTAATAAAAAATATGGATAACTTAACGGGTATTTTTCATGTATCAATTAGCAGCGAGTGGAAAGTGATGTGAATGACAAATGGCTTCATTCAATCACCAGAATTCAATGTCAAATTAATTAATTGATCACCGGATTTACCTGATTCCCGGGTGGTCACCAGTGATAGGTTTGCCAACGGATCAGGGCATAATCCCCAGAATTTCAGAATAGGATTTCATGGATCATAGGTCAAATCCTAGACAGAAGCACATTTGTAGCTAGCAGGGAATGCTCTCTGGATAGTTACTGGGTTTATACTCCCTGGGGTATCATCTCAGTAGCTAACAATTTCCCATGTAGCCCAACTGTAATCCATATGTAATCGACACCCGACCCGTACTTTCGGGGATGGTATAAGAGAGCTGCATTCCACCTAAGCGAATTTCAATTAGTCCTGGCAATAACCAGTGCTTTACCTGTTGAGCCACAATTATTTTCTCCATTCGACATTTACGAAGATCTGTCCGCCGATATTATTGTAATATTGATAATTTCATTCTTCACTTTTTAGCACAACAGATGTCTAAATTGCAAATTTACCTAGGATTCGGAATGTTAAACTTTTGTGTCAGGAGGTTATTTCAATAAACTGAGAAATACAGTTTTGCAATTTTTGCATTTTAAAAATATTATTTTGTTTCGAGCTTTGGAGGTAATCAATTTCTCATTTTTATACTGAATGAATGTTATCAATATTACAAAACCTGAGGAAATTAAATTGATTGTGTGTTCAAATTAAGATCGTCTCAACCTTTAATGTTTTACAATCGTTTCCTCCGATTCCGCTTCACTTTCCTGCAATTGACAATCACCAAAAAATAGCGAAGTTAATTATTCCACGAATTATAATTTCGTCACCACAAAGGTCGACATACCCGCTCCAGAGTCGCTAAAATTTACCATTCGATTATCTCATATTGTTCATTATCCCGCTCAAATTCATAATTATTCCGTACTGTGTACGTCGGCCATGAATTATAATTCAAATTCAATCATGAAAATGTAGAAGATGAGATTTTTGTCCCCAACATCATAAAACTCTTAATGAAGTACACATTTTCATTAATCAAATCCTAGATTTTGTTCGACATATTAATTTGTTTGAATAAATCCAACGAGGGCAGATGACAATCACTCGGTTATTATGGAGTTCCTCCTCCCTCCGCCCCATTTACGGTCGCATGAAAATCGTGATAAATATTTCGTCACCCATACAAATCGTTTCCTCTCAATATTGAGTAGAAAATTCCGAGAATAGTTTTGTTGTCTGCGTGTGTCGCAAAACGTGACTACCAGTCGTTTTCTCCAACATTACAATAAATACCCAATTTTTTAAAACTACACGGTCTCCAGAGAGAATAGAATTTGAAGAGCAGTGAATTACGGAGTAACGAGGACAATAAAACAGAAGTTTAGAAGCACCCGAGGGCGAGTGGAAAAGAGTGCACATGGGTACACAAAGAAATTGACCGGAAGCGATCGAAGTTGAAGTGGATAAGTAAAACTATCCATAGCTATACTTAGTAATACCGAAATCTGTGTCAGTAGTCTATGCCCCCGTGAAGAATTTCAAATTCGATTAGTTCTTGGACAGAAAAAGAAGGAAGTGTAATTCTTGCTATAGGTCATATAACTATACCGCAAGCCTAATTAAGGGCGAAGATGGGAGGATTGGAATTTTGTACTCAAAAATGTTTCACCTCTAGATAGATTTGATGTTCGAAAATGTCTGGCTCTAGTGAAGGGGTGACTCGAAAAAACAAGAAATTTGGTTCATTAATCTGAAAATAAAATTCTCAGATTTAGCATTTCATCCTCTATATATCTCTAGATGAAATATTTTTTCTTCCTTCAAAGTGACGGATTTTCCCCTCATAGTTACTCTTAAAATTACCTAAACTGAAATAATCCGGATTTTTATGTCAAGAACCTCAAGATCAAAACTAATATGAGCGATTTCACATCAAATGCAGAATAAAAAAGCCTCATTTTTCGGTGACTTATAAATTTTCAAAAATTCTTACTTTATGAACGTATTTTTTTTTTTAGAAAAAGATAAACTAATTGGATTTAAATATTAGAAATTGAATTTTTTGTTCCACATTTTTGAAGATAATTAAAAGAGTTTCAGAATAAGTGCAATCAAATTCAATTTATTCTATTTGTAAAGCCGTTATTGCAAAATCCATTTTTTTCACTCGAAAATTATTCTAGAAGAGAATTTTTTTCACTGAAATTTTAACAGGTAGATTGAAGACATGTTTACCGATATTTTTACTAGAGGACAATTATTATTTCATAATTTTTCGCTATTAAATTAACTAATTCCATCTTCTTCAGAGAAATTAATTGAAAAAATTCCTACTTTAGATAATTTATCATTACTTCTCATCCTTTATGATGACTCTCATTGTGAATAGATCTTGGATTAAAAGAATGGAAGTTAGGTCAATGAATATTATTCAACGAGAGTGGAGAGCAATCTAGCTTCAGACACAAACTTTTAAATCCGTGACAAACAAAATTTGATTGTTCTAAATACAACGAAAATCAATATTTATTCATGGTTAAATGTGCGCTAGCCTTCCACTGATTGTTCTAATTATGTAGTCAATTGTCTTGTACTTTGAGCGAACGTGTCCATCTTGAAAAAAGGTCTATTGGGGGGTTCTGCTGCTGTCCAGGTGAACTGATTCGTTATTCTATAAAAATCTTTATTACCAAGAATTTAAAGGCTTTTCTTGACGCTAGATAGTTCGCTACTCTCGTTCACTGATATTCATTGACCTAGCTTACTTCTTTAAAATCCAAGTTGCATTCATAATGATAGTCATCATAAATGATGATAAAGGATCTAATTGATGATTTTTTTGAACGAATTTTTCTGAACACAATGACATCAATTAATTCAACAGGAACAAGTGTAAAATAATAATGGTCCTGCAGTGAAGATATCCGTAGGTATGTCCTCAATTACTGTCTGAAAAAAATTGATTATGCAATAGCGGCTTCAAAGTGGAATAATTTGAATTCAATTGCACTCATTTTGAAGCTTTTGTCTTTTTCTTCCATTGTGTAGAGATGAAAATTCAATTTCTACTGTTCAAATCCAATTATTTCAGCTTTTGGCAAAAAAAAAAAAAAACAGTTGAAAGTGATCATTTTTGAAAATTCATAAACCGCTGAAAAAAACGAAATAGCTCTAAGAATTTTCTAAAATCTTGATCTCATATACTTCTCTGAAAAAATCGCGAAGGCAATCGGAAATATGAGATTTTTTTCATTTCACATTTTACGTAGAATTGTCAATATATGAAAAAGGCTCAGCCAGTGTACACATTTCATTGAGATACCCATCCAATTTAATAACGACACAAAAGAAATTCACTCACCTAGTAAAATCCTGAAGAGCGATGCCCAGCTCGAGATCCTCCAAAGCGCTCGATTAATCATCTTCATTATGACACCTAGCTGTGTCAACCCAAGTATCGATTCCACCAACACACAAGATACACAGATAGCTGTTCCCCGCTAATATCAGACTCAAATAATCCAGCGTCTCTACCAACGCATCACATCAAAATATTATCCCAAACTGATTGCACGTTTCACTTATTCCCAATATCATATATATTCGAGCATAAGCTTGCCCAATAACACCTAATCACGTGCTCGTAAGCCCATCTATCCGGTGAGTGACTAGTACCACGCAAAGCTCACCCAGGAAACCAAAAACAAAAACAATTGTCAATGTTCACTGGCCACAGGACATCTCCATTGACCAGAAACCTCATCCCATTAGCAAGAAATAGAACCACATCATTGTATCCCTCAGCGTCTACCCCTACGTTAACCCCGAAAACAAACTAATCATGACCCAAAGCCCCTCCTGTTTATTTCACACCAGTAACATATCTGTTTAAGACCGTTCATACATCAAAATGCTCAACAAGCACGTTCTCGAAACACTTGCGAACGTCACGATTCTGTTTCTGATAAAGGTTCGGCACGCGACCACCCGAAAACGCGGATGTGGAGCAATTTTGCACGGTGTGAATGACTCAACCCTCTGTTTGTTTACACTCCCCTAGCACCCCGTTACAATCACACTGTTCTATTTTCACCAGCTATACAATCCACCAAAACAAGCGATTCCGTTTTCCTTCTCACCCGCCACTAGCTCACTCGCACACAAGCCCAAGACGACTATGAGCGGTCTCCAGACAATCAGCGCTCAATGTCCCCGCTCCCCGGGTAATTCATCAGAATTCCTTCACCAACCGATGGCACCGTTTCCCCATGTACCTCTTCTCAGCATTAATCCCTCGACTTGTTATTTGCCGCCGAGTAACGCTCGAAAAATGGATAAACAAAACCGGGACAAATTGAGTTGTTGGAAAAACTTTGAGTACACGAAGGTGCCACCTCGATAGTTGACGGTTAAGTGAGAACCTAAAGCTACGTAGCAGCACACGATACCCCACACCAAAGTGAGACAGATCACAGCTGAGTTTCTGGGATAATAAGTGAGAGAGAGGGCCTTTGATTGCGCATGCCTCGGATTCAGAGGGAAATACAGAGGGTTCGAGTGAGGATGGGAGCCAGAGTGAGAGAAGAGCTTTTCACGGACTGCGCATAAGAGTCGGAAGCACGGGGACGGCTCAAGTTTCGCGGGCTTTGCACCAGCAGTGGCATTCTCGCCACGTGAGTGTGCAGCATGACAGCATCGTCATGGTTTATTGTCTCGTTCGTTAGGTGTATGACAATGATTTCATTGATATTGCATCCTTGGGTGTGGCAATTGATCTTCAGCATGTTGCCGCTGTGATCTCAATCCTTTGTTAATATTCGGATCAATGTCAACGACGGAGGCACCATTCCGTTTAATTCACTTAATAATGATGTCCATGTGTTAGTGTATCTGCCTGGAGGCTCATGCTGATGCTACATGTTAACGTGCGAATCAAATGTCAATGCATCAAAACCACTCTCACATGCGTGTTCATGCCAGCTAATCTCGACTAATCATCGAATCAACTGAAGGCTCCCCAACTCAATCCCTCAGGTGTCTCTAGAATCTACTCAGCTGCAGTGTGATACAACTCAGGATATATCCATTCTATCTCTCTTCCGAAAGTTTGGCGATACAGATCCCGATGGATTATTCAACTTCCAGATGCAGCTTGCTTCAACAATTTTCGGACACTGATAAAAATTCAACGGGCAGGGGCGGGCAAAATAAACTTCCCATAACTCTGGATAATGCGGAATGGAATATCGGAAAAAAATTCTGGCTCATGAAATTTGAATAGAGTTTGTTTATGTTGCCGGTGAGGACTGATTGGATGCTGCGAGAAATAGAGGTTTTACTTTGGTAGTTTATGGGCCAGCGTGTACTCACATATTCCATGGTGCTCGGAGAATTGCAATGATTCGCCGGGGTAACGACGTGACGGTCTTATCGATTAGCTTTTAGTTATCGATACTTGATGAATATTTCACTGGTCTCGGAGAGACTCGAAAATTTCTCGGGTGAAGATAAAAGTTGGAAGAAAATTACCGAATAAGTCGTAGATTGCGAAAAACATGGCGAGATGGATGGGGCGATGTTTCTGCATTTTCTCTGTAAAGTTTATTAAATGTGAGGTCAATGAAGGCTGCCAGTCACTAGCCATCAATCGCAACGAGTTCAAAGGAAACGAATAAGCTTATATCCTTGTCTTAGAATTTCTTCGTCGTCTCAAGAACGTTATCGTATTTGAAAAAAAATATAATTCTCTATTGAATATGACATTGTTTCATCTTTTGAAGATGAAGCAGATCATTTTTCTGTGCTAGAAATATATTCTGTCTTTCATGAAAAGAAAGAAGATGATTTCATTATGGAATTGTGGAATAAAGTCATACTTTTGACGATATCACGTACTAAATTACAAAAATACGTCAAGTTATTTTACATATTCGCCTGTATTCTGGGGAGCTTCCAAATTTTTTACTTGTTAGGGTAATGTAAAGATTTCTTAGCTTGGAACAAGGTTATTTTCGTATCAAGAAACAAGAAGATTACCGAAAATACTAAAAGTATTCGACTCAGTGAATCACGAATCAGGGACCTTTGTATTGGATGAATACAAAATTGATGTAGGAAAGAATCTGCAGATTTTTCTGAGATATGACTGTCACTAGTGCTTAATCACAGAGTTCAAAAAATCGCCTCACTATTTTTTCATTCAAAAAAAAATTGTGTAAGTTTCTTTGATGAACCTGTATGAAAAACTAGACGTCGACATTTTTACGTCCAAATTAAGTGATCTTTTCGAGAAATGAAAAGACATGAAAATTTCAGAGAATATAAACACTAAATGTCATTATGATATTAATGCTCATTCGTAATAAGTATTCATATCGAAGGAAGATGGAGAATAATTGATCCAATTTTCCAATATGCCATATATCAGTTCAGACTCTCACATTCTAATTCTCCCGTATTGGTGGAAAGAATAATTAAATACTTATAATTTTAGCTGCAAAAATTCAATTTAATTATGGCAGTCTGATTTTCTTCATTTGCAGAGAAGAAATTGATTTATAAATCTTCTATTTTGGGTTCCACTGCGATATGGAGTCTTCATTACACTTTGAATAATTTATAAGAATAGAAATGAGAGTCAATGTCTCCTTATTCTTCCAATTCTCCGTCATTTCGACGATTTCATTCTGGCGCTCCTTATTCCATTAATTCCGCTCTTAATTCATGTGATCAAAGTCTTCATAAAATTATTCTTCTTCATTTCGTCTTTATAAATCATATTTTAAAAATCAAAAAAAAAAAAAGAAAAATCAGATAACCAGAAAGGAAACACCGTAGCTCTTCACTATTGCACTCATTACAGAAACACTCAATAATTAACTTTTTTTGTTGATCGTCTCAAATTAAGACGTCTCCACGATACTAACTCGAATAGCAGCAATCAAGAGGCCCCGAGCCTCGCCAGTCCTTCTCCGCTGGCAAATAGGCTAATGCAATAATGCCATCAAGGCCAGAGTGAATCAATACAGATCCAAATGATATTGTCCAGTGGACGTAACACAAGTAGCACAGCATAATCATAATGGTTTATCGCACAGCATGTTAACGTAGTTGTGACCGTGTTCCAGTCAGTGTCCCCGCATTGAAGACATAGTGGGGGAGGCAGGGTGGGCAAGACGTATGCGTAGCTGGCTTTCCAGCTCCGGATCGAGGACAGCAGAGCTTTGATGTTAGTTAGACATTTTGGGCGTCGCACCACCGGGAGCGTACGGGCGTCGAGACATTTCCGTGATCATCGATTCAGGGGATCGATGCCACTTGGTAATGGGGGATCAGAGCTCCAGAGGGTCTTGCAATCGATCGACTCGAGACCTGGTGAGGATCGGAGAAGGTGCAGGTCACGCCACACTACTTGCCGATGGCCTTCTACCAACGGCTGCACTATATTTCAGTCACCTTCCTCCACCTTCCCCGCTGTACAAGCGGCCTCCAACTCCAGCTCTCACTGTGGAAACAATGGTCGACCTTAGTCCGGCGGGCAGTATCTAATGGGTTTCTTAACGGAGTGGGTGTCAGCGTTTCTACGTCGCGACGCCCATTAATATGCCTACGAGCGAGCGTCAGTTACGCGAACGACGTGAAATACTACCGCGCATTCCGTCGTGACAATTCACCCACATGGGGTCTGGCGGTGTGAGTGCTCTGCGTTGGACATGTATTACGGATCTTGAGGATCTCTTTAACAGTCTGATGGCCTCTCCAGCATGTTTTGTCAGAGAATTGCCGAGGAAAAGCGAGAAAACGAAAGACACAGTTGTTGGTTTGTTTTGACGATATCAGGAAGATATGAAAACCCTAGTTTTGATAAAAATTATTTACTTGATGCAAGACAGAATGCTTTCGTTAGTTTTTGAAGTCGTAATATTTTGTAAGGAATTGTTACCGTCGCACACGCATCTCCAGATAATAAATTCTCATTCCCTTTATTCTCATAAAAAACGATGTTTATCCAAATGAATTTGTTTGCATAGATTCTTTCGGTTGTCGTTTTCCCTTCCCAATTTTCCATGCTGATATTATATAGTGATGGCTAGTCTCCAATATTTGAACAAAAACCATATAAGTGGCGCGGTAGATGATTTCAACGCAGCAAATATTGGGTATCAATAAAACTAGCCAACAATTTCGTTATCCAGTGATTGCCACGGAATTAATAGAAGTCCTACCAGCCACTATTCAAATGAGGAATACAGAGCGACCTATAACCATATGTCAATGTATCAATTGTTTTTGTATCCAATAATAAATTTGGTAATTGTGTAGTAGATTCACATCAACTTCGGGTCCCCGATTTCAGGCAGGAACCACTCAGGAAGCCGTCCGAATACGCGAATGTCTACCTTGTCGTGTATACTCGTGTGATGGATTTAAATGGACAGATTTAATTTACTTACCTCACCATTCTTTGCGTTATCTGGAGCCACCGGCGTGGACGTGGCAGTGTATCTGGCCGCAAAAACAAAACATGTTGGTACAGATACAGACAATGGACAACAAAAAGATGGTAGTGGTGACTGGTTCCCTGATCGTCACCTCAAAATACCCACTCTACGCATCTGACCCAACTGCCAGTAGAAAAATTAAATAATTCTCTTTACGAGGATTAAAATCCTCCAAAATGAGCAACTTTGATGGTTGGACCCTGGAATCAGTTACTACGGTGGATAGAGTTCTTAAACGTTGAAAATTCATTCATCGCGCGGTGAAGATCAGTATTAAGTTAAAATAAAACTAAAACTAAAACACGAATATTCATGATACTGCTTTTCCGGAGTTCTTACAAATATCAGGAAGATCCGCGAGACGCTTATTTCACTTTAAGCTGGTGTTCACCCACGATGTAATATAATTCCAACTCTTGCCGTTAATTTCAAGGCACTATTCACTTTGAATGCTGTCTCACATTTGGATTGTTTACTTGTGAGGATTAGCGCCAGCAAACACGAGTTCAAAAGCTGAACCTACCCGAAATCCAGGACTTCTTTCTGATGTGAATCTACTACACAATGACCATAAATTTCGATTTTTTTGCTGTTTAAAACGTTTCATGTGACGATATATAAATTGCCGAGAAGTTTTCATTTATTGACCCCTTTAAATATAAAAAACACATTACAAAGTTTTAAAGTCCTTACAATGGAAAATTTATCGAGTAATAAAGAAAGTTTTTAGTAGCTTGGAACCTTACATTGCCGTACAAAACACCTGGTATATTAAATTGAATGTCATGGACACAGGATTGGCTACTAATTTTCAAATAGTGACATTAAATATTATATACGATTTACGAACGCAATCCAGATTGATTTCGTTTTTCACTAATTTCCCAGATTCTAGAGTTAAGCCTCCGTACTTAACAAAAAAAACTCCCGCAGTATTTAAAGAGTTCTCTTAAGTATATTTTCCTCATTTTCAGTCAAGTTATAAGATGCCCAATTGACATTTCCCCTTGGCTGAACAAAAAAATCATTGCTTTTTCAGTGCAAAGGAAATTGAATACCCTGTCCTCATTTCCCCACACTCTCTCTCTTCCCTCACCAATCGCCGTCCTCCCGATGTCAACCACCCCACAATCAACCCCCAGATTTCATCACTGTCTCATTCACCGTCTCGACAATATAAACAAGCCCTTACACGTCCCCTAAACATCTCCGGTTCACCTTGTCGAGCAATAAATTTCATTTTCTCCAAGTTAATCTGAAGTGTTTCATCTAACTTGCGTGACCTGTTTTATTCGCTGTTGGGCCTGGCTCCTATCGCCGCTTGCATCAGTTCAAACGTCCGCAGTGGAAAAAAAACATCGAAGGTGGCTTTGAAAAAACCTAAGCGCAAAACGGAAAAAAAAGTGGTAACGGGGAATGCAACAAGAGCCAAGGGTTGATTCTTCTTTTTGCAACTTCACCACTCGACACGTTCCAAATGTCACGTACATCTCTTTGAAATCACAGTGCATAGAGTACCCCCGGCCTTTGGATCTGCAAGTCAGGTTTTGGAGAGGGTTGGCGAGGGGGAGGAGGGGGGTGAATAAGGGTGAGAGTGAGCGCATGTTGCGACGTCGACACAGCAAGGGCGTCTTGTAATGTGGCATTGGTGGGACGGGGGGAAGAGGCTCGAGTCGTCATCCAGTTGCAGGAGGTGAGAGGGGTCTTCTCTCAAGCGAAGTGAGATCCAAAGCCAAAGGTGAATATGGAAGGACTCAGTGTGGGGTGCGGAGAATGAGCCGGCAGATTCTATGGGTCTCCCCACCCTCACACACACACACACACACCCACACACATTTGCCCCGCCCCACCTGCCCCTCCGCCTCTCGGTAGACCGTAGAATTGTCTGGCATTGTGCTTGCAAATCAACCGCTCCAAATTTACATGAGATTTATAGCATTCCGTTTGCACCGGTCTCAGCCTCACACCTACCACTATTACCTCCTTCACGGCATCATCCTCCCGCTATTCTCGATGTACCCAACCTCCTCCTGCGGGACTCCAGCAGGACCCTTTTGGAGAAGTGATGCGTAATTCACAAACTCCTGTGTTGGAACATCGCCTGGAGCGTGGAAATTCACCTCAGACTCGTGCCACGAGGCTTTTATCGTACTATGTGGAGAGACGGGGTTACAAGGACCATAACAATTCAACAGCGGTTTGGGATTGTTTAATCTCAGGTAGCATGAGTTTTTGGGGAGGATCATTTGGGTGAAAGAGATCGCAGTGTTCAATTTTTAAAAATCGTTGTCGTTACTTCTTTAGGTATATTTCCATTCTGTCTTCATTTTTTAAAAATTCTTTCAGATTTTCAATCAATTATGACTACAATTGGTTTGATTTTATTTCACATTTTGGGAGACATAAAAAAAATTGGAATATTCCATTGGGAAAATAATTGATTCAACATAAAATTTTAGGAGTCGTGCTGTTCCATCATTAAAAAATTTATTTATTTCTTGAGATTCATAAATATTGAACCAAAGTGGTCGTATTAGTTGTAAAATATCCTATCAACGATTAGATATTCTAATATAATGTATGCATAATTGTGCCTTATTTTGTTCAATTCATTTTCATTGATACCAATGAAGATGCACTTCCGAATGAAAACAGTATATTAATATTTGTACCCTCAAAAGTCTAGGAAAACTGTTGAGTTGCAGGCTTTTTGCAATTTTGAGGATAAAGGCATAAGGTTTAATGTGACGAATGCATCAGCATCACATGCATCCAGAGTGTGAGCACACTGAGGCATTTACATAACATGCAGACTATGAAAACAATTCAATGCCATGGCACTCGGTAACTATATAACAGTGAACAACTGGAGTTGGTCCCTATCTCATTTCACGGACGTTGAGTGTGACCACTCCAGCGTCCACTCGTGCTCCCTTGTCCATCCGCAGTTTGAGTAAAATTCTTTGTCAGAACAAAAGGGCGCGGGGGAGGGGTGCGATTATTACGCGTGCTTTAGTTTTTCAGATTCGATTGTTAGCCATTCCGTATTGCTCATTTTTGAGAGAATCGAGTGATGAATTGGAATAAACTGGAATAAAATATTATTAAAATATTAATTAATGTCCTTCAAGAAGTTATCCATTATTTCATGAATTAAAACAAAAAATTATATATTTTAAAATTTAAGCACAGAGCCAGAATTTTCTTACAAGATATTTTTTACATCGACCTTATGTAGGCTTTTGGAAAAAAAACGCTCAATGAAATGCTTTCACGTGATATTTCACGTACCGCATTTCTCCGAGTAACCAAAAAAGAAGTGGGAATATTCCGGGTGAGCGAATGGATTTGTAATTTTCACTGAATTCTTCCTCTTTTCCCCGAAATCGGAATATTGTCAACTGGACAATTCTGTAACAATGTTCCACAATGGATCTGCCATTGTGCCAGCAAATGAGGGCAACGCAGTGTCGTGCGTCGACGGTGCAAGGGAAACTACATCAATTTAGCTCGGCATACAGTCCTCTACAAATGTCATTGCATACGCGTGGACAAAAAAAGTATCGACGGGATATTTCGAAATGTGGATTGACGCAAAATTTTCACCTGGATGAATTGAAAAAGAAAATAGACGGTGTAAAATTTTCAGTTATAATAGGTTCGAAAATTATCGAAAATTCGTCGAAAGGTTTTTCCAAAGTCTCGAGAGGTGTATAGTTCGTACGTTAAAAAGTCCACACAGCACTTTTGAACGCACCAAACTTACGCCTCTCGAGACTTTGGAAAAACCTTGAGACCAATTTTCAATAAATTTTCGAACCTCGAGTAGTATTCCACGGATTGTTCATACATACCAAATTACGGCCAATAAAATTCTGCCATTCAGCCCATTGTTTCTGAGTAATTTACACCATTTAGCCATTACCATTGGCCATTATTATTTAGCCATTATTTTAAGTTTTCTTTTTAATGCAAAAATTAAGTCTCAATCATATCTCTTCATATTTGAGAGCAAGTTATTTCACACAACCTCTTATGAAGACTGAATTGACATATTGAAAAGGAACTCACACCGATTTTCATTCGATTTTCGGTCCCAACTTCACGATGTTGAATTTCCAAATCCAATTTCCAGTATTTTCACATATAATACCACGAGAGCTTCGAAATTATCGGATATTTCCCGATAGGTTCGTTGCAAACAAATGAACGTGTTCAGTTTTCCAGTTTAAAAATCACGAGCGCGAAGCGCGAGTGATTTTTCTGGAAAACTTGACAAGCTTATTTGTTTGTAGGGAACCTTGAGGGAAATATCA
>JAPYZM010000615.1:0-41452 GCA_030522845.1 Psyttalia concolor
AAACAATATTCCGTAAAAATTACGGAACAGTGACGTACTTTTTTATAGAACTTTTCATACTTTTTCCTGGACTTCTCTGTAAAAAGGTACGACACTGTTTCGTAATTTTTACGGAATATTGTTTTGACTCGCAGATTACGGAACTGACACGTAATTTTTATGGAATTTTTCTCTCCGTGTATAAAGCTCTTCGAAATCGACTCAATAGTTACTGAGCTATCTGGCGGACACTTTCAGAATTTTTCTCTTTTGGTATTTCCGGGTTATTGCAATTATCCGGATTGTATTGCAAAAAGGAATTAGTTGTCTAGGTATTACTCTAACACACCAAGAGTCACACCCGTATTCAGGAGTGGCGTGCGTCAACGCACCCTGTCAACAGGCTAGAGAGAAAACTGCTTGTTTTCTTTTGCCTTCATCCCTTTGAGAAAAATTCAAGTGGATGAAGGTAGATGTTATCAGCCGCGTCAGCGATGCATAATCGTCAGAGTTAAGCCCACTTGTGTGAAACTTTTCCTCGTATTACATCCTCGGCGTTACGGGTTGGAAACGAAAAGAGTCGTTCGACAAGAAACGGATAAAGGGTTTATCTTAATCCACGCTTCAACGAGCAGACGAGCTCTTATACCCCCAGCCAAGAGCCCCCATCCTCTTCCCATAACCGATCACACTTCGGTTGTCATCAGAAATTCTTTATCTCCTACAGTTGAAATAAAATCAAGTGGAGTTGATATTATTTTAATTGATTCTGCGAATTATGGAGTTAATAACATATAGAAATAACTAACGAGAGTGGCGTGGCATTAGTGTAGTCGTAAACCGCCACTTGGCCAATTATTACTTGAAATTTTAGCGAGAAATTTATTTTATCAACAATAACAGATGTACATTTTGTTAAGGAGGTACAGCTCTGATGAGCTTGTTTAATAATTCAACATGTAATTATACATATAAAAATTGTGAAATCCAAGAGTGACTCTAATTAACCCAAATGGCAACCGAACTATTTGATTAAACGAATGTACGCGCTGCTATCGAAATGCTTTCTGAATGTAATTTCTACTTATATGCCATTCATGGAAATCACATTACCATTGAGAAATTTTCACTATATATTTTAATTGTTGACCGTAGATTGATGAGTAGCATTTATTTGCAACATTGAAGTCATTATTAGTGACGTTAAGTGAAAAGTGAAATCAATGGGTTCTCTGGTTCCCTTTTCGATACTTAAGTGATTTTATTGGATTATTGAAACCGATGATATGGGATTATTCAACAGTTCAGAGAAAAATTCAAATTTGATAAATGAAAGTTGAATGGAATATTTCAATATAAACAAATACTACAACCGTTATTTTTATAATTTCACTTCGAGGAAAAAAAAATAATTTTCGCGTGTGAAGGCTCACCACTCAAATGGTAGATTTTGCTTGCCAACGGATTAGGTTTCGATTTTTAATATAGACCCCTGCGGAGCAATTTCAATACGACCCCCTGTAATTAACAATTTTAGAATTGAATAAATTTCATTTAGCATGATTTGCTAGACTCTTCAAGATTCATTGAGCAATACGGAATATTAACTCAGATACGTATCCAACCACAGTAAGTTCATTCCATATGATCACCTCAGAGAATTCCAATCCTTATAATTCAAGATAATTAATTCCAACTTCTCTAATTTTTTTCACCAGATGAAGAAACATATCCTACCTTGTAACAACCTGTCCTGACGTGCGCTCGGGCGTGGCCATATCTAACCGATTCAATGGAAAAACTGGTAAAAACTAAAAGGAAATCGCCCCCAGTGCGCCTCTCAAAAGCATGAAGCAATACTCATCGACATCAAACCGCGTCTCCGACGATTAATCGAGTCTGTTCCGCGCAAAAACCGGAACATTGGACTATCGAAAATGGAATAAGCAATGAAGGAGTAAAGATGACTCGACGAGGTATGTTTAAATCAGGAGAACGATGGGTAATAGTTACGAATGGTGAGATGAATATCAGTTGGCCGAGACGCATATGATTTCTTAGGCGACAGGTTCCACCAATACGAGACACCTAGTCACCATGATAAAGCGATTATCCCTGCGGCCCTCGACCAACCGCAGTGACTATTTATCTTATTACATGGACCATCTTGTTTTCGACTCTTTAACCATGGTTCAGTGATTCTCGCCATCAACTCTCTCATTTGCTCCAGCAGTTTTAAGAGAAATATTACCATATTCATTTCATTATGGTTCCTACTTTCAATTTAAGATATGTGTTATCTGTAAATCGTTGAAAGATAATTGATATTTTCTGGAGGGTTTATCAGCCATTTTTCGAAAGAATGATTTGTCTGAATTATATTTAAGGGAGAAAAATAATAAAACATCCAGCTTGAAAGAAAATTCAGGAAAATTATCAGTTTGTGGAGCACTCAGAAAATTACATTGGTCAATTTACTGAAATTGTTAGTAAAGACGTGAATCATACACTTAACTGAATAATCATCTGATTTTCCTTAATTTCTTAGAAATTTCATAGAAATCTGGGAATTCAATTCTCCGGTGAAAAATTCAAAATCAGCAAAATTGAGCTAAAGATTGTAATTCTAGTAGATTGAATTAAAATTCAATGAACACTTTCAAATTTTCTATAATTCTTACATCGATCCTGAGAAATGCTAATTTTGACCTTTTTCAATTGTAAAAAAACAAGCAATGCCTTCCATGAATAGTTCTCAGCGCAGTCTGATCGTTCCATGCCCTTGTGATCACGGCATATAGACATCAGAATTGAGTAAATCAATAATGCAGAGAGAATTGTTCATAACGAGTCCTACGAAGCATTAACGATGGCTCAGAATGTCTGCAAATGATGATGGAAACGGAAATGCGAAGGACGGATATGCTTGTGCGTCATCGACGCCAGAGGGTGTTTGATCAACGAACGCTAATGTAATGCTGTTTACTCAGTGGGTGACTGTGTCTTGGTTCCTGAAATTCAACACCAACTCGGCTAAATGACTTATCGAGCCAAGCTGCTCAGGATGTTAAGAAAAAAAATTGACACTGGGGAAAAATTGTCAATTGTACTTTCAAGTCGGTGTTTACCAGTCAATCAAAAGGGGTTGAAATAAGCTAATGCGCGAGTCGATACTAATCACCGTATCGTTGGGATGGTAGAGAGAAAAAAAAAACGTAAAATGTGTATGAAGAGGGCGAGTTACAGTGCTCGTATGACGAGGATAAAAGTGGCAAAAACCTGGTAATTTCCGAAGGCGAACGAGAACGAGACGGGGCAAATTGCGATAAGTGGTACCCTCTGTGAACGGCGCACGTGGGAACATTAATTGTGCCAGTATCAAACGCGAGTAAACGCGAGTAAACGCGAGTAAACGTGAAAATTCGCAAGCACGCGAGGCTTTGTAAATTGGGCAATGTTTTTACTCTCATTATTTGGATTTTTCATTGATCATGTGGAATGCAAATGTATGTTCACCCACCCACTCTTCTTGTGTGTTATCCAATGGTTGCCTTCATTCCTTATAATAAACGATGGCAAGTGTTTATACTACTTGAAATCATTAGAGCATCAGTAATTTGAACAATAATTATACTCTATCACTTACAAATTTTTACTTTTTTCATCACTTTTTGGGACAACACCTGGAAAATTGAGTGAGGCATGTGATTTTATTCTGCCAAGTCTGTAGTTTGCATGAGAAATCGATTTGTTTTCTTCATTCCTGAGGACCTTAAAAAATTTTTTAAAAATTCAAATCGATGTTCGTAGAGAAATAAAAATATATAACTGGGCCTTTCAGCATTCTCATCGTCCAGGAATATTTATTTATATTATTGATTTCCGTATTGATTTCGATAGGACCGAGCCCTCAACTTCTTTCGTCACCCCTAGAAATTTGAAACTTTTTTCCCTCCGTCGTAACTATATTGAAAACAAAAAACAAAAGGTTTCAACGGAATTTAAATTCGAATTAAAAACCCCATCTGTTTCACTTAAATGAACATTATTTCTGGGTGGCCCTATGCTCGAAAACCCCCACCTTTTCCAATTGTGAGAAAGTTCATCATTTCATTCATGTTTTCAATTTTTTCCCCCTCTAGATACTTTTCTCCGGATTCTTGCGCGTGAATGAATTCCCGCCCATTTAACCGTTTCTACCTTGTTCCATTGTGGCTTACTCCCCATCTTTGTCTATGGCAAGTCGATGCCCGGAACAGTTGCGTGACCACAGCGTAAACTGCCTCCTTTCCTACTACTTTGTTTTCATTTTTTCCTCATTTCATTCTTGTTTTCCTATCCTTTTTTTTATAATGGTCCAGTCTAAGTGTACCCCCCACGTTTCATGACGAACGTTGTTAATCCGGTTATCGAGAGCGTCCTGCTGATTTATCAGCATCACAGCAGAACTCCAGATGCATGGAACATCGGATGGGGGGTGGGTGGAAGGGGAGGGTGACAGCATTAGTTTTGTTTTATTTTCAGAATCAAGTGCAGAATACACAATCAAATATCACATGTGTTGACACAATACTCACACCGTTAAACATTTTTTTTTATCTTTCTTTTATTATAACTGTCGAGGACTTGACGTTGTTTTCACCTGTGAATTCCCACGTCACGTATTTTACAGGGCGATTTCACGTTCTTGATGGCAACTTGAAATTAGATCGATTGAATATACTTGGAGCAACAGACGTGACAGAGTCTCCCTCGATTTTTCCAACGCTTCAGCGATCCGGTATTTTTCTTACCTGTAACAGATGATAAAAAGTGTGAGAAAAAAAGAAGGGAGAGGGAGACGATTATCCGTGAGTTGAATAACTCGATTAAACCGATAAATTCGATAAATTCGATCAATTGATGGAAATTAGTTGAAATCGATGTTCCATCGACTTCCGGTTATTTGAATTATAATGAAGAATTCACAAAAAATAAATAAAATAAAAGATTGAGAAAAAAAAATTGAGGCTAAAAAAGTGGGAAAATAATGTCCCGTGCCGAGAAGCCCGGGAGATCCCAGAGATGATCCCTCGATAACCTCTCAGTCGGCGACGACGTTCGGAGGTTCATTTTGCACAAGATTACCGTGTGTGCGCTCCTCGTTGTTAGTCCGTCGCGGTTACGTAGAACGCCGGCCACGGTGGTCTACCCCTAACCCAGGTGGTTACCGTGGTATACGGCCAACTAATTAACTCGCTGGAACCAAACGCATTTTTTTCCTCATTACTTTTGAAATTAATAAATACAGGAACAACGGAGGACAGAAATTGTTCCCATTATGCGTCAAGAGTTGCGAAAACCAACGAAATTTGGAATGTTCGGCTTGCGCATATCAAAGGACAAACTGATAGACGTTCACAGTAGCTTATTCAGTTTAATAGATGAAGACGAAACTTATTACCTACTGATGTAATCGCCTCGGCAATTCTCTTGACTCTAGAAATCCAAAAAATCATACGACAACTGTAAATTGATTCGACTTGCTTCCCTCACCTTTTTTCCCTCGCCCCCTCTTAACAATGAGAATAAAATGTGAAACTGTAAATTGTGCGTGGGAAGAATCGCTCCCTAAGCGATCGTACGCAGCAGTTACTCTTTCTTCTATATACCTACACAATTGACGTGAAAATTCGAGGATTTAAATGCGCGGTGAGGCGAACTCGCGAGTTTTTTTTGTGGATACGATCGGAGGGGAGCCTATACAGTTGTGTGTGGGGCTCGAGAATTTTGTTGGATTATGTCTGAGGGTGGGGTCTATCACTCCCCAGTGAATATGAAGAGAGAATTTTCGAACGAGGCACTTGACGACTCCTGCGAGCTCCGCAGATCAACCAATTCATGTTCCCCCCCCCCCCCCCCCCCCCCTTTTCCCCCCTCCAACACCTCATTCCAATGAGAATTATCTCAAATTTTAATTTCCAATTTTTTTTCTCCATATGACAGTCGAAGATTTATTTCAACCGCTGGAATTCCACTTACATATTTTTTTCATCATTCGGCAAAGCGCCGCGAAAGTGTCCCTACGGGAGCGCATACTCCAGGGAAAGGAAAAAGGATAAAGAGAGACGTCGTTTCTATGGTAACAAGAGATTCAGTTCTACTCCTAACGTTCGTTTTTCCTTCGATATCGCGCGAATATTAAGAAATAGCTCGATGGTATTCCCGTATTTGCGGACAGAAATGAGCCATTCGTCTAGTCCCCGTTCAACAGCTACGGGAATGAGGCACTGTCTATGCACGGCACGACGCTCTCCGCACCACCAAGGTTTGCACGGTGCCTATAAATAATATCCTTCCTCGTTCTCCCTCACCCCCTTTCATCGGCTCTTCTCTCCCTCCTGCCCCCTTCATCCTCCGTTTTTTTCCCTGACCACACTTGCCTTTCGTTTCTCACTTCGGCCTTTTCCACTGCCGGGATATTTATTACTGAGGCGTGATTCCGTGGAAGACGCTACTCTAGGAAAATTGTACTTCCGGGATAAATCTCAGCCGCGAATCGATACACGAAAAAGGCATCGAAAGAATTTTCAACTGATTTTCCATTTTTATTTGACTATTTTTCCTGCGGCTTTTGCCCTGTTGTTGTAGTACATTTGAGCCAGCATGACGAGTCAATTTGGCAGGCAACAAATTCAGAGTTGTTTTCATGTTTTTTTTTGCAATTTTTTTAGGCTTCCTTGATTAACCGCAACCGCAAGACTCCCACAGTGAGGCAGAGGAATAGAGGTCAGGAAGCAGTTACTTTACGAAGACGGTCACTGTCGTGACACTGGATGCACAGGAAATGATATTTGAATATGTTTGGGGGAATTAATAATTTCGGGGATCAATAACCTTGAGTTGCAGCAAATGATGTGAGTGGCTAAATTCGCGAATATTTTGTGGCATGTGCACAAAGTTCCCGGACGACGCTAGTTTTGAGGAGCAAATTCGTTTAACAATTTGCAGAAAATGATTTAAAAGGAGACTACTAATTTTTCATACATTGTGCATCTAGTAAATATGCTTGAAAGCAACTAATTACTTTGAATGAAAATGATAACCCTTTATTTTTCCGGCAGACTCTACAAATTTTGAAAACAAACAAATATTTTTGTCTTGAAAATGCTTCCAAAACTCATCATATTATGCATATATATATTTTACTATTATTATTATTATTATTATTATTATGTAGGAAATCAGTTTAATGGTCATTTTCCTAATTAAAAGGCCTAATCCGTAAATAATATTCTACACTTGAATCTGATCAATGTCAAGAGAACAAAAAACCTTGGTATTTCCAAAATTTCAAGCGTCTCCAAGGAAAACCAAGGATTAAATTTTTTTTTCGTTACATTTTTTTCTTACCAAACATATGTATCGGTCTTCAGAGTACAAAAAATCTCTCCACTTCAATAGCCCGCGACTCTTACAACTCTCAGTAGTCTCCCCTTAACTAACAAACTTCTTATTTTCGCTACAATGCCTCCTTAGTTCTGGAAAGTTGAAACTTTTTACCCTCGGCGCAAAATTGATCAAATTGAATGTTGACTGGAGCGTTCCCCTTTGCACATGCTTAATCCTTGGAAAATCATTAAACATCAGCAAATAAAAAAAAAGGACCTGTAAGAAAAAACTGAATGACGAAGGTTGTGTATGGTTGTCGTGTCTCACGCCCCGATGTGTTGTTTCTTGTTGCTGTATCCCGACGCTCGGCGTACTGGCGACAAAAATAACGTATGATTGAGTGAACGCCGCGAGGGATTTACCATCGTTCAAGAGGACGGAAAGGGAGGTGGAGGGAGCGCCAAGCAAGATCGAGGGAAAACGACGATAGAGGGATGGACGACATTTAGCTACTGGTTACACCCTGCAGTGCCTCGCGGGAAACGAAACATCGCTGTCAAGCGTTTTTGCCAACAACTTATTTATTTTTATTTTGTTTCCTTCCCCAACTCTGCTCCCCTCTCTCCATCTCCCCGCTCCGCCTTTCTACCCTCGCCAACTCTAATTTATTTTCGAATTCGCTGGTAGTCGAATGTTTGTGTTTGGAAAAAAAAGAAATAATACAGAGAGTCTCTTTTACTTTTCCATTTGAACCAAACGAAATCATCGATAATCGGAGTTCGATCAAGTCGACGTAACCTCTGACCCTCGGCCAACTTCCTCCACCCACTTGCCTCCCTTCCATCTCTCAACCGATGGGGGGATAGGTTTATCCGACGTTTCCAGCGATATCGTATTGATCGATGTATATTGGGGTTACCCTCAAGTAAAATTATTAGTAATGCAATTGCGAAGGAAATACCCTACTTCTTCACATATCGTAAAAATAAACCGATGCTCATCTTTAAATTCATTATTTTTCTGTATAAAAATTCGAATCCACTTTTGTCGATAGAAAATTAGGGCAAAATATGACAATTTGGGTTAGAGAGTAAATGTGACAAGAAATGTTTGAATAGAGGAATGAAAAATCGAGTGACAACGTAACCATTGACAGTAAAAAAGAAATGGTAGGTCAGCTGTGAAATGTGACTTTACCGGAACTTCAATTTCCGAAATTAAAAATACAAATTTCCTGAAGCAACGCAAATATTTCTAATGTTTCGAGGCTGTTGACTGTCACTAAAATTTTGGCACTGAAAATGAATACATTTTTTTTAAAATCAATTTTTAATAATTACAAATAAATCCCAGAAAACTAGTGACATTTTTTATGTAAAAATCAAAAATCGTTTTTCATCTGTGATTTTTTAAATTAATCACCTTCGATGTATCATCTATATCGATAAATAATCAATTTTTAATTCGAACTGGAACAATTTTGACAGAAAGGTGCCATAAAATATCGTGATTCCTCATATTTTTCTAAGCTGATGTGAAATCCGCCATTCAAAGATAAGAGTCAACCACATAGAGAGCGAGTAAAAGTAGAAAAGAGCCAAGAAAAATACGATGGCCATTCGATATTTCGTTGGATATAATATAAATACGTTGCGACATACAGCGTATCGGGTGGGACAGTATATATCGATGAGACGGACGGATATGATGCAGTCTAGCCATGGCTCTCTGATACAGGTATACGTTGGACTCTTGTGGATGGATTCTGCTCTGGACGGCTTCGCTGCGATAAGATATACCAGTTGAAATTTGTTACCGGGGTAAATCAAACTCAATAATTCCATTTCTATGTTTTCACTTCTTTTTTCAACTTAGCCGCCTCCCCTTTCCGCCTCTTTCCAACTCCTTTCAGAGGAAGAATAAATAACAGTATCAAAAGCATTTTTCTGTGTGGATGAAAAAAAAGTGAGTCCCGTGTCTCTCGAAACAGCAATCAATAAAGACCAAGTTAAGAGTGTGTGCCGTTCGTCGGATTCCTTCAATCAAATTGGGAACATCAAAGCATTGGGAATGGTGTGTTGTGAGGGCGGGTCGTCGTATGGAGAAGGACGAAGGAGTTGGACGGGCTTGGAAAAGCGAGGGATTGTGTGATTGTGAGTATGAGGAATATAGGGGTGTGGAGGAGCGTAGACATCGAGAAAGAGAAAAGGAGACTGGCATTCCGTTGGGGGTAGAAGACTGGGAATTAGCCTCTCTCTACGACGAAGCTTCAACCCTCCGAGACAAAGACCAAGGTACACACGACGCCTTCCTTTTCACTGGATCGGCTCCTTCGTCATCTCACGGAATAAGTCGCCTTCTTCTTTCTGTCTTTCCCCGGTCTCTGTGCGAGGGGTAAGTCAGGCGAATCAACCATTTTCGAACAAAAGCTAATTAACGTTTTCCTTTTGATAGGTTCAGAGGACGTGAGTTTGTACAGAGGGGGACTGCAAGAATATATTTAGAGGAATTATCGTCGTCGGGGTGAGAATTCGAGAGTTTTTTTTATTCAATTTGCAATTATTTAATCATTTATTTATTTATTTTATTGATTCATGTAAAATAGTTGTACCGTTTTTTCCTGACTAAAGTAGTTAAACGATTGCCTCCGCGTGACACGTTTGTCCCAGGGCAATGTGTAAATTTATACTGTCCTTCCTGTCCCTTCCACTTCCCAAATCCCACCTATAATTCATATAAATATTTGATGTTAGTCCAACGTCAATTTGCCAGGTTTCTTTTTTTCCTTTCTGCAACACTGTAAAAACTTGAAGATCATTCATAAGATTGCACCATGCACCACGAAGTAATTAGAATGAGAAATACCTCGGTCTGTTTGATCCCCAAGGTATATTTTGACGTTTCAAACTGCATTACAACAAAGAAGCCCCATCTCTCCATCCACGAATGTGGAAATCAACAGTACTCATTCTCGGATCGAGATTTTGCGTGAGCTATGTGGTGCGTGACACGTCATGACTTATTTATTTTCACTCGAAGCGAAAATAACATGTAAATACTTGGGGTTACATATATATAATATCCCACCGTATTTCCACATTTTGTTCTCTATCCCACATATTTACAATGATGAATCGGCCAACATTATTACCAGACTCAATACGGAAGCGGAAGTATCTCAACATTGTTGGCTTAATTTGAAATTTTGTTTTCCATTGTTCTCGATTGTCAAATTCAACTGATTCTATTCCTCCTATCCTAATTGTCGATTATGCCTGGTGAGTACTATACGTCATCTCAGCCATCTCAGGCAGAGGGCTAGAAGGCTAGAGGGCTAGAGGGCTAGAGGGCTAGAGGTGAGAGTTGAGATTTGACGCGTAGACAATGGCCTCGTACCAGCTGAGCCGCGAGAGAAGGGAGAATTCAAGTCTTGAGGGATGAAGGAGTGGAGGAAAAAGATAGAGAGAGCCTGCGCATGCGTGCTACCCCTCGGCGACGGGGAGTAAAGTGCGCGGCATAAGCATCTCGGTGGAAGTGCCCCCCTTCCAGCAGTAGAGAATGAGAGGAAAGCGGAAGGAAAGGAGTGGGGGATGTAAATGCCCCTGTGATGTATCGGATCGATGCCGCAGCATCCAGACATTCCCGCCTACTACGCAACCTAAAAACGTATAGCAATCCGCATGCAATGACTCTAAACCCCCAACTATTTCCCACTTACCGACGACCGAACTTTCCCTCTCATTTTACTTGAACCATCAAATTCACATTTGTCGGAGCGTCAGATTGATAGCAGGAGGGGGACGGGTAAAAGTTGGGTAATGACGACAGTCCGGTTAAGACGCTTGGAAAATTCAATTGAAAGCCCCGGGTGAGTCCGTATGCCACGCAATTACTTCCAATAACTCGTTGGAAGGATAACATTTACGGTTGGGGAAAAGGAGTGCCAAGAATTGTTAAGGAAACTTTGAATTGCTGGCTGGGCTTGAGTGAGAGAACGAGAAAAGTAGAGTAAGGAGACAGAGACAATGCGAAAGGGGTTGTTCTGTTCTGTTCGGCTGTCTCGACCCTCCAAGTTTCTCCTGGAATCGCAGTGCCTAGAGTGTAAGACGACTGTATGCAGCCTTCCTCACTTACTACTTGGTTTTTCCCCCCCCCCCCTTCCGTCGATGCTCGGAGGAACTTTTTAGATAGATACATTTTCCGCTTACTACCACCTTGGAAAAGCTCGAGCTAGTGGCGGGACAAAGTTACTCGCAGTATTGCGGACAAGCCGGCTGGAGGGAGCCAGGCGGCTCACTCACTTCAGCGTTAACGTTAGGAGTAAACTTTTACTTGTGGAAAAAGCTGTTGAGGTGAAGCCTACCGGTGGGGAGCTGCCGCAAAAGACAGTGCTGCCAAGTGATGCCAGAGTGCAAGACCAACCATGTTCTATTAATGTACACGTGCGGTTATTTTAAGTTTTTTTGCCTTTTCCACATTTTTTATTTTGCTCGGTGGGTACACCTCTTTTAGTGTCGGAGGTAGTTCGGAGACACTGTCCGCCGTGTTTCATCGACACGTATACTGGAAGTAGCTCTTGAGAGAGGCTTTCATGTACAGATCGAGGTGAAATGTTCTCCAAGAGGAGAAAATAAATTCTGTAATTAGTTTATTAACAGACACTTTATGGAGTAATTTGTATGGAGGATTGATAACAATAAAAATGTAATTGCTAGTTGTAAAACTCTTCATTAGCAGAGTATATTCTATTCTCTAATTAAGGAAATCAATGTGACGCTATTATGAGTGGAACTGGAGCGAATAGTTTCTGTACAATTTGTTGTTTATGATTTTTTTTTTATTTATTAGGTTGGTGGAAATCGTAAATCATTTTGAAATATTAGCTATAAAATGAAAAATATGTACGGAAATTATAGGGATTATTTTTACAAATATTATTTAATGAACAGAAGTAAATTCCATTTCATGCGATGTGATTTCGGTGGAAATCAAATCAAAGCGTATTATACATTTGAATTTACCTTCATTTTTTATGGACTAGCTTTGCTGTAATTTACGTTGATTTTTCTATCAAATTAGGAATTTTTGAATTTCAAATTACCTGTAAAGTTCAGTGGAACAGCCACTCTATAAAAAAAATCGCATGAATCAACGATTCTAACCGGAGATTTGTAATTAATTTTAGGTCATTCATAATTGAATGTTTTTTTTCATATTCAGGCATGATTGATATTTTCATGGTAGCTCAAATGCTCAAACTTATTGTCAAAATTGACGATCACAGTCTATTAAATTTTTAATACATTAAGAATGCTGGAAAACAATTGGTGAAGTATCTCCAATTTGATATCACACTAATTTTATACAATTAGCACAAAATTAATTAATATTCCAACAATTAAATTGAAAAATGTTGTGTTAATTAGTCGTTGAAAAAAGGGTTAATCTTTCCCTCGAGATATCAATAGTAATTTCCTACCAGTGGCGTTGAGCTTTGAAATTTAAAAAATCTATAACAACCTAGAATGACTCATTAGCGAGAGAATAATACCAAAGTTAAAGATCGTTCTAATAAACAGACATTTGATTTTAGTTATTTCTGACGATAATACCAGTGCTTAGGCAATTGCAATGGACTCTGTAGTCACGTCCCTCGGATTTTTCTAATTATCTGACCCCCCGAAAACTACCATAAGGGCATCCCTACTTATGCACGAGCACGCTCGCTGGAAAACCCCTCATAGTAGCACGTCACGCGATATTCCACCACCCCCACATTGAGGGTGTCTACGTAAATGGTTGCAGCCGTATACCCTCCCCACCCCTCCCCACCGCAGACATAAACGCACCCACACACACACATGAACACGCAAGCCATTCAACATGCAATTCATGGAAAAAAGTTGTGAAGATTTTTCACGTGACTAGCCTTCAACTTTCCTCATTCCTCTCCTCGTGGGAATAATCGATAATGAGAGAGTGACGTATTTAATTATTATCCAGCCTCTCGTTGGAAAGTGAAACAGATGAAAATGAGTCAGAGCGCTCGTGCAATTCCCGTTGGTTTGTCCACTCCAGCGATACTACCCCTGATCAAAGACAACAAAGTAAATTCACCGAAAGGAACTCAACGTAATTTCATTCCAAGTTCATGCAGGATAAAATTGTTTGGGCAAATGTTTTTTGATGGTTTCTTTCGTGTGTTATTGGGTAGAGATATACACCATCTAACGAAGCAACGGGTCTCGTCTTATCTCATTCTCCCTCCCTCCCCACCGTTCTCCGCCCCTCACCGCCCAGCATGGCATTCATCCTAAACGGATTTGGTCTCATTAACCCACCCCTCTCTGTGCCCAGTGTCCTCTTTTGTTCACAGTGGGTTTGCTCGGATTTTCTTTCATCGGCACTGACAACATACTGTGCATCGTTCCTATGGCAACACCGTCCATCGACGCATTGACGAACCTGTCCTTTACATTGAGAAAATGCTTTTCTTTTGCTAATTGAGAGAAGCTCGGTGAGCAGCTGTAAAAGTTATTATGATGTAGAAATTAGATACGTGATAAATTCAGCTGTATTGTTGGCCGATCATCGACGGAGATGTAAAAGAAAACATGGGTATGATATATTCTACCCATTTCCGACCACTAAGATTGTAAAATTGAAACATTAACCAATAAATTCGCGAATATTGTTATAGAATTCACATCTTGTGGAGATTTTTTTTTATTCTAGCATCGGAAAAGAAATTGTGGTTAGTTGTTAAGTGGAACTCCTTTACGGAATGAGAATAATAACAATATGTATTAGATAAATGGTAAAATTCCTGACATTAAGTAAACCCTTATAGATCAGACTCCGAGTTAGCTCTGGGTCCAATAGTTCATAAATCGATAGAATTAGTGTTTTTTTTATTTGAATTTAGAAATAAATTGCAATTGTTGAGCAAAGACTTATACTTTTAGTCTCTTATTGAAAATTTCTAAAATTTCGAATTTAATAATATCTAAATTTACTAAAAAAAGAGGCAGTTCTTCAACTCCTTAACTCTTAACTGCACCAATAAAACTCACCCAAACCTCCTGATTTCTTCATTGGAGGAGTGAAAGAGGAGAGCAACCAATGAGCGATGAAGTACCGTCAAGGGTGGAAGGGTATTTTAAATATAAAAAAGGGGTGAAAAAGTTTCTTAAACGCATGCGCTGAGGGGTGTATGCAAAGCGCGCGTTCTCTTCAATACGAACCCCACACAGCACCAGCCAATCCCCCGTGAGCAACTTTAAAATTGACTCACGACTCACGTCCCCCTTGGGGCCAACCACAATCGAGGGTGGAACCTTAAAAAATGACGCATCTCTACCACCAATCACGCAGCAGGTAGCTGGGGTGAGATCCTTGATTGAGCTTTTTCCCCCTTTCTCCTGTTCCGGCACTGTGGACGTCAAAAATGTATTGTGATCCTTCCGGTTATAAATCTGGAATCCCCAAAAAAGTTGATTTTTTATAACTTCCACGCCGACACATACTGAGCCAATATAGAACACTGAAACTACTTTTTTTGTTGATTTTGCATTTATGCGAATCTATAGGAGTGTGAGAAATAACTAATTCGATCCCTCGGAGCACTAAAAAGGCCGACCAAGACTACTATAAAAATGAATTCCCCCGTTGAATCATATGTTGGAACCCATCGGAAGCTTAAATAATTTCAATAAAAGTAAACTACATAAAATAAAATATTTTTCAATAAGGAAAAATTGCATTCTTTATTCCAAATATGTTTCATTATCTCTAAAAATTACAGCACTGACACAGTTTGAATAAACTAAATTTTAGAAAATCTCATAAGAATTGAAAAATGCAGCATTTCATTGATCTTCAAATAATTTCATCAGGGAATGAAGCAAAACGGAACTTTAGTTCAATTATTCTTCAACTGGGGGACCGCGTCCCCTGTTTGCTTCTACCTCTCCCTCTCTCTCCTCTCGACGAGACAATCCAAGGGTCCCTCCATTATCCGAACGACATTGCAAAGTAAGAAAATTTACCTTTACAATTGGCATACTCCCCAGATAACAACTTTAACGATTAATGTTTTTTTCTTAAAATGAATGCTACCTATAGCGACAAACTAAAAAATCCTTCAGTTCAATGAATCAAAATTCCTGCTTCCTATGAAATATCTGGATTAATAAAAAAAAAATATCTAAAAGTATCAATTTATATATTCATACATAACTGAAATTTTGAATATGTTGAAAACGTTCAGTCTTACGTCCGCTTGAAGCTCCTGAATTCTTTTGAACTTCCTTCAAATTCTGCAAGTTCATAATGACATTCCCTGAACCCACGTTAATATCACACATGGAATCATTACCAAAAGGCAAATCCAATTAATTATCATGATCATTTCACCAAAATATTCAAATAAATAACCAGGCCATTCGGCAAATTCATATGATATTATAAAAACGCTTGAACAACTATTTCTCCTCGCCAAAAAAAAGAAGACAGTAAATAAGGGGAGTAGTTTTAACCCTCCGTTCCCCTTCGAGTTGACCGTGTGGTGCAGGCAAGGCGTTCATTTCTTCTTCCTTTTAATCTTGCTTTCCCGCAAACGGGCAGCCAGGCGTTAATTCAACGGCATTGATTGCCACACGAATCTCTAATCCCCAACCCCCATTTCTCCATCGACTTGCCATGATGGTTTTTCAGTTCTTGCAACCTTTCTCTTCTCTATATTCTCGATGGGGAACACGAAAAGAGGAAAAAAAACACCATAGACATACACATATATACAAATAAGTTTTTTTCTTTTCCATGTCCACTATATATATATATATATATATCTGTTTCAGATGAATTTCTGTGAATGTGAATGTGAATGGCAAAGGGTCGATGCAAACGATCGAGATAAATGGTGGCCGAGGTGGTAGAACGAAGGGATGTAGTCCTCAGGCATTATGGGGGAGTTGGAGAAGGGCAGAGAGTGAGTATAGGGGGGTCAATCTATAATAAAGCCTGGCTATCTCGCCTTACCACCAGCGTGCCTGGAAAATCGTAAAGATAAAAAAAACGAAGGATTGGAGAAGAAGAAGTAAAAAAAGGACACTGTACTTGCGAGATTATGGGACTCGAAATCGGAAAAATTACTATCACACCTATGACGTAATATTCATGAAGATAATTTATGATTTGGGGAGAAAAATGAGAATTAATCGAATGACACGTGCCTGAGAGTGGAGTTGAATGGAATTCCTTAAATCCGTGGTATCTCGAGTATCCGATACAATAGAGTTGTTGAAAAAAAAATTATACAGCCGCCATTGAGTAGTAATTTTACAACTCTCTGTAAGGTAAGGTAAGGTAATTATAAAATTTCAGATTTCATTGCAAATTCGGTGAAATTGAAAAATTTTGAGTAGCACAACGAATTCCTCGAAAATAGCGAGACGTAACTATGCAATAATAAATTATAACGAATTTTCAGATCAGATAATTGACAAAACAATGCACGGAGAGAAAATAGTATATTTCAGCACGTGTGGGGCAATTTCGTTTTTAACGTATGTGGGGTTTTGCAGCGAGTGATGTAACCACACACGTTGAGGACGAAAGTTCCCAACAAGTCCTGAACATAATTTTATGCCACGAGGCCTGGTACCGGCTAAATTAGGCACAAGGCGCGAAGCGCCGAGTGCGTAATCATCCGGTTGCAGGCAGGAGTGGCATAAATTCAATAAAAATTACGTGTCCGTTTCGTAATCTGCGAGTCAAAATAATATTCCGTAAAAATTACGGAACACTGCCGTACTTTTTTTACAGAACAAGCCCAGGAGAAAGTACGAAAAGTTCGATAAAAAAGTACGTCACTGTTCCGTAATTTTTATTGAATTTTTCTCTCCGTGTGGCAGGACAGACTTCATGATGTCAACTCCAATTTTCAATAAAATTGAAGTTGTCTACATTATTCTAATCAATGAGCCCAAAACCCAAATAGAACCCACAAGCCGCCTGTCAGAATGGAATCTCTTCGATTCAAACATACGCTATCTCCGTGCAGAATGTGAACAATCAATTCCCCCCGCTCGCCGAAATTATCGAACAAAAGCAACAATATTCATTTCCTCCGTCCTCCGAACCAAAATAACTCCATATGATTCATGATTCCCATATTTTCCCATCCACCTTCTATATTATTCCACGCGATTTAACCCAGTTGTCATTGATTGGTAATTCAATGCAATAGTCAGAAATTGTTCGCTGAGCAAAAAAAGGGACGAAAAATAAATGGGTAGGGGTGAGAAATGTCTATAATGTCAATGCGTCATGCAGTCAGAAATGCCAGAAGCACGAACCATTGACTCGCCTGAAACACCTAAATCAGAAGAAATTCTTTATCGTCAATCTCGAGGAATAAATTTGATTAAAGTTGCCAGTGTCTTCGCTTTCCTCCTCGTCACCTCCTCCCTTTACCCGGCTAAATGAGGTCGTTGGCACTGGGGTAAATGGTAAACTCTTCCACCTGTTGACGTGTGCAGTAGTGGCAGGCCAGGTACAACACGCGTAATTCGAGAAATAAATCGGGTGAGTGAGAGAATTAGCCTTCAGGGTGCGGCCTATGCTAATGACAAGGATTCCAACACTGCTTTCAAGGGGTGATCATATCACCTGGCTATTTATTTAACTTCAATTTAAATAAATAGTCATATCATTCGAACTCAACGCCACAGTGACCACAGGGAAAAACAAATCATTGATCCTCATAAATACCAAGCATTTACTTCACAAATAAATTATCCTCACTTCTCTCATACTTCAGCAGAGTAATTTCCGTTATTACTCTTATACATCACATAGTTTTTCTCATCCTCGAGTTTTCTACGGAATCCATAATAACTGATATATAAAGAAACGATGGGGGAGGGGAAAAATAAGGAGTGAAACAAGAGCAAACAATACAAAAATTATGTTCACGAGAGTTTTCTAAACCCAATTGAAACCCACCAAGTTTACCAATTTTTCTCGTATCGTTTTTCATTTCAAAGTTTTGGCACTTATTCAAGGCAGATTATAAGCTCACAAAGGATAGAGCCCGGCTCCAATGAGCTATCATTTCAGTGTGAAAAATATGATAGTGAAGTTTAATTAAGAAGAGGAGATTGGGTGGTCAATAATACCTCCGTGGAGGCATTTAGGCCTATCTACAGTCTACAGATGGCAGAATGGGGTGTTGCGGAAGGGTCTGGAGACCACCCCGTGACTCGGAGCGTGGTTTCTTTCAATTAAACTGTCCTACTGTTGCCCCTTCCAAAAATCGAGACATAATAAGTTTTATCAGCAACTGGCAGAAGACCCTATTCTCCTTTTTTTTCCCCTTCTTTTGGAGCGAGTTTTCGTGATAACGTCATGTCAATGCGAAATGAGTCTAATAAAATCCGAGTTTTATCCGCGGTTATCATCGTTCTTTCACGAGTTCTGCTTTAAAATAAATGAGCGACATTAAAGTCCCCTGGATGTCATATCCACTCGTAAAAAATCAATTTATGGAATGAAGGAGTTTGCGGAATTTTACTGACAATGCTTGGCTGTTTTTTTTTTCTTTTTGTCCCTGTTTACTATTATTATTTTTTTCGTCATAGAGCAAAAGCCACTAGCAAGGACATATTGTTTCTCTTGGCTGTTCTCTCATAGGCGAAGGGAACATAGAATGTTATAGACGCATGGTAGAGGGAAGTTACGAGGTACGGTGTCACACTGGACGCTCGTAATGTCAACTGGCATCCAACCGTCTTCCTCGTCTCTGTGTGAAATCCCCACCACCGGTTCCGGCTTTTTTCGAGGGCGTTTTGCTTTACTTTCTGCGACGAAATTACTTATAATATCTGCTAGTAGGACTGACACGCCCTGTCATACAATCTCGTTGAGCAATGACCACTTTATTATCTATCAAGGGTATTCAAGTAGATTTTTTTAGGAGGGTGATTTTAAAGATTTAGCACCCTGTTTGTTTTCTTTTTTCAGTTAGGGAGGATTGGTAAGGGGCACTGTGAGGTGATATGAATAGAAATTGTTCTTAGATTAAAAACTGTTGGAACAAAATATAATTCGGGGGTGCTCATGTCATTCAACACAATCAAACAATATCAACAATATCTGAATTTTTTCTTCAGTTATTTGTAGACTGAATATATTGAGAAGGAATTCCCACCTATCCTTAATCCCACTGTCCTACCTCAAAAATGTGGAATGCATTCCCCATATCTAATTCCCAACTGTTGAAATAAAAAATTTTCTGCAAATTGGCGATGTAAAATGAAAACTTACTCAACCTTTGCTCTTTACTCAAGCCTTTTCTTCAGTTTGATTGCAGAAAAATTTCAAAGTCATGAGTAATAAAATGACTAAAAATCACGGTCAACCATCCGTCAAATAGTGCACAAAAAGCGTAATAAAATCGCTACCACATCGACAATTGCCGATGGGGCTGAGTCACGAGGGTGAAACTTAGCGATTCCAGTCAAACTCAGCCAACTCGTGCTCTATAAACCGGTCAACTAATTTAGACCGAGTGTCCCGTGAAATTACCGGGGTCGAGGCCTCGTAATGAGGGGGTAAGATGCCAGAGGGTAAGAAATTCATTATCCAGATAATCACCGCTCCCCACCGTTCTCTCGCCGAGCAGCAGTTCAAATGGCCCTGAAAAAAAAGCCAGCAAAATATCCCTTTGTTAAATAATCCCCTCATTTATTTATCCGTTTTTTACGCTTCTAATTACAGAATTAATGAGCATTCTAACATATCTCGGCTGGGTAACGGGGCGCTGACGGCTGCAGTCACAAAGTGATGAAGAAAGAAAGGAGGAGGAACAGAGGAGCGCGATCAGACGGATCGTTACAAGGTACAAGAAAGAACAATACGTCCTTCTTGAAGCGA
Source organism: Psyttalia concolor (assembly GCA_030522845.1). Classification (NCBI taxonomy): domain Eukaryota; kingdom Metazoa; phylum Arthropoda; class Insecta; order Hymenoptera; family Braconidae; genus Psyttalia; species Psyttalia concolor. The sequence continues at coordinate 20,287 of JAPYZM010000615.1, forward strand.
CACAAATTGCTGTTACTGAGGTTGAGGGCTGCAGACCACCTGTCAATCCCTGGATATTCGCTGTCATGTAAATAAATCCTATGCAGAGGTCACTCAACTCCACCTCATTCGATAATTATTGAAGCAATGATACTTATGTTTTTTTTTTAATCTCTCGATATTGAGTCACGATTTAATGTGTTATGAGATCGTTCGAGTCTACGAGCATTTAAAAATAATGACTGGAAAAACTTAACTGGACAAACATTTATCCTGGTACAATTCCGGGAATTCAAGAGGACGGGATTCCCGCGCGTATCGATGCAGTTGGATAAATAAATCAATAAAAATTAACCGAGGAATTCAAATGCTAATGATAATTCTGAATAATTAAAACTAATTAATGGCTTGAAATTATTTGTATTCAGTATTCAGTATTCAGTGGTACCTTTTTTTTTCACTCGAGTAAAATAAACAAATGAAATTCTGAAAAATTCATGCCAAAGGTACTAGTGAAAAAACTTAAATTGACAAGTTGTTTAGCCGCGGAACTGCATATGTCCAGCTCATTATCGTTCCATGAATATTCATTTGTCCCCGCCAAAACTTATGCAGAACGATTCCAACTAAGTGAGACGACTCGTCGAGCGCACGTCCCTCAATCGGTATGCAACAACGCCAACAGAAGGGACGATATAAACCCCGTTCAAGTTTTTTCTTACCCACACCAACACCGGCTGACCAGCGCTAAATGATTATTTTTTTATTTTTTGAAACTACCTCAATGTTCCGGTCCCCGATTCCCAGTATTCATCGTTGATCAACAAGATTATTCCATCGATTAATTAAAAACGAAAGCGTATCATTTAAAAAAGCCATTCAGTTGTGAACTTTTTGGAGGATGAAAATCCCTCGGGATCATGCGCAAATATTGACTGATGGAATGAGAGGGGGAGGGGGAAAAAATAAATCCAAGAGAGGAAACAGGACGTTGGACAGAGCAGGAATAGATACTAAAAAGTCTCCAGTTGGATCCAGAACTGTCTCGAGTCGACAGTTTGCCATCAGAACCCCGAGAGTTGAGAGGAGTGAGAAAGTGTTTAAAACGTTGGATAGTGTCTCTTATCGAGGAGTCGGCTTTTCTTTCCCTTTCTTTCGGATCTGAGACAGATCTCGGTGAGGTCCTCACCAAATATTTGGTTAGCCTCTGATGGGCTCGTGGACATCAGACAGAGATAGCTGGCATCAGTCTAATAGGAGAGATGGAGACGCTTGGAGGGTGGTATGAACGAATCAGGGTGGAAGAAAAGTCAAACCCTGGAGTAAAGGTCCGATGACCAGGAGGGCCGAAGAGGAGGAGAGGAGTGAGGAGAAATAAACAGAGTGAGAGAGAGAGAGAGAGGGAACGATCTTCGGACAAACGGATGAGCCGTTAGACTCTGGGAATGCCGAGCATTTTTATTGGATCCCCCCCCCCCTTCCACCCGCTTCGTTCCAGGTTTCAAGCGTTTGGCCTCAACATTGGGAATCCGATCAGAATGAGGAGAAGAGACGCCACACCATCTCGTATGTACTTCTTTCCCATCGACTATGATCGCTCAACCATTTCCGAGAACGCGCCATCATATCATCTCACCCAATGAGAGGAAGAAAAAAACGAGCGGGGAAACGAGGTGAATAAAAAAAATGAGAGAACATTCACACATATGAAACTTCCATTTCATCTCCAATTTTCGTGATCTGATTTTGTTAAGAATGCGTTCGAGTATTTTTGTTTCATCTCCAGGATTCGATATACTTGTGGAACAATTCCTGTGAAACGAGATACTCGGGCTCTTGCACGGGGGATGGTCATTACCTGCTTTTGTTAGCGACAGGGAGTCGAGTTACATACGTCTATTACGTTAAGTGTTCCAGCATGTAAAACCAATATACACGGAGAGAAATATTCAATAAAAATGACGAAACCACTCGCGTTATCTGATGGCGTGAATAGTTTTCAGCCAGTTACAAACAAATATAGAAATTGAAGGGAATTGATTTGTAATTTTGTGTAAATTCTCCGGTCTGTTACGGAACGAATGCCAAAAAGTCGCGTAATTTTTCTGGAAGATGTCCTATTTAAGAGAAATTTCCAGAATCATTTTACCCTAGAGCATAAAAATTGTTAGATGTTGAACATGAAGAACACGTTGTTAAGCTTGCCCTGCTATTATTGTAACGCATGGCTAATTTTTACTGAATATTTCTCTACCTCTAATGATTCAAGTAGTTTATATGTTGCGACTGTTTTCTATCACGTCATCACGATTTACAAAATTGAATAGTCATGGAAATGGACGCCAGAATCTCTTTTCAATTTTTGAGGGAATTTTTGTATGGATATTTTCTTTAAAATGAGGCATTGGATAAATGTTATGATTGGATTAATCGTAGAATGTAATGAAAATCGAAATTTTTTAAGCCCTTTGAGTACAAGTTGATGTTATATTCCTTCTCCACTCTACCTTATTCTTATATACAACGGCTCGTAGTAACATGACGACTCGCCCCCCTCCGCGCCTTCCTGTTTCACAATAACATTTCTCCTTCTTCCGCTTTGTATTTTGTGAGTCAATTCGAAACATGAATCGTATAATAATTCAGTAAAGCAAAGGAAAATACGAGTGATATTATTCGTCCCACCTCGGGCTCGTCCTCTCTGAATCGACTCCATATTTATGGTCGTGAGACGCCGCGTTTTGAAATTCTGCAGACTATCCCTCTCTCTCTCTCATACGCCCCCTCGGTACACTCCCACTACTGTACATGGTTTTTCTTGGCGGGTATATCCACTCGGCCAAGAACTAAGAAGTTTAAGTCTTTTTCTTTGGAGATCAAATAAAGTTGGTATTTGCACGAATTTCTAATGCCAGAGAGAATTACGGAATTTTTAAGAGAGAAATCAAAGAAAGGAATGGTGCTGGGGATGCGCCAGCGTTGGAGTACTAAAGTAAAATATTTTTCAAGTCAATAGGTAGAAATGAACAGAAATAGTAATTTTTATCGAAAGCGTCATTTATCGCGCCTTGTAAGGAAAAAAAATAGTTTCTGGTTTCGCGTGCAAGTTCTTTATTTGATTTTTGGAATCTTGTGCTCGGACTTAGCACAAAATACTTCATATAGGTGACATATTTATTTTTTTCAACGTTTTTCTTCAATTGTGGAAACTCAAATTTCTTATTTCTCATGTACGAACATTTTAATAGACAAATGAAGCGTTCTATTAAGATCTATTAAAATCGATTCATTTATCGCAATGTTTTATAAAAGATTATGCAACACTCTCCTCTTATTTTAATAACCAATGTTTGATTGAAGAAAAATTTATACATTTTAACTGTTCAATAAAAAAATTCCTTACAAAAATGTCACGTAATTTTTCTGCAAAATGGAACAGAAATTTCAAGAATCATTATGCCCTAGAATATAAAAATTCTCGGATGTTTAAGAATGTTTGCGAAATGTTCCAGAAAAATTAAAAACATATCGGAGTGGTGAATAATTTTTACAAAACAGATCATCGAATTGCCGTGACGATGACTGTTTTTATAGAATTTTCCTACGCTCCCCGATTACTTTTTGAAACATAATGCTTAGATATTTCTTCTCTATATTATTATCATTATTATTATTATTGAATATGTCTCTATGTGTATCACGATTCAATTTTTTTACTTCAATATTTTCATCCTCTTATTTCAATTTTTTCCCCTGTACCATTACCGCAAGTTCCACTCAGGTTTCACCATTTTACTTCTTCATATTTTTTGAAAGGATCCGCAGAAAAGTGCTTGGAAATTGAGTGTATGCCCCAGCTTCATCGACCCCCGTCTCACAGCAGGACAGCAAGTGGAAACGTCCAAATGCACCACTGCTTATTCTTCTCCCTGCCTCTCCCTCACTGTGACATACGTTTATTTTTCAGTCCATCAACCATTCACATAAATACAAATGAAAACTCTGGCTAAAGCCCTCCAAAAGGACCACTGAATCACCCGAGAATACGAAAAATGCAAAAAGTAAACTGAAATGGGGGAGGGGGGGGGGGAAATAAAAATCAAGTTGAAAAAACAATAAAGTAATAAAAGGAACGCGCGTCGATCGCAAGTCGGAAGAAACGGCAATTAAAGACTCTGCGATGCGAGAATTCCCTGGTTCTTTCCGTCTCTCCATATCCACCTCTCTTACTTGGTATGAAAGGGAAAAGAAATGAAAAGAGCGCCCACGAGTAAGAGTGAGAGAGCGAAGTGAACCAAAGTCGCGGTGAATGACGTGCGCAATTCGTGACTCGTTGATCTGCGCCAAGAATCTCTACACCGAAATGGCAGCGGCGCACATCAAGGACCACTGAACAATTACTTTCCATCCAAGTGGGTGAATAAATAAAATCCGAGGAGCGAGCGAGAAAGAGAAACGTCCAGTCTCATTTGCATTTTCATTACTGGCAATTCTCTCCTTCATCACAACTCATCTGCATATTCTCATTACCAGGGAAAAAAGAAGGGACGAATCATTTGTCATTTGCAATGCAGAGAAGGGATATACAGAAATAGGGAAAGAAGTAACGAAAGGACCCTCGATGCAAATGGATCTATTCATCGAAAGCGTCAAAGGGAGAGAGAGAGAGAGAGAGTTTCTTATTCGAGGGTGTGTGAACACCCGAATATCCACTTTAACCTGATGAAACGAGTTCTCGACATTTTTTATTGGAACTCGCTTGTGTGTATAGGCGCAAGGCAATAGTTCTGTGGGTGGGGGTGAAACGAGGAAAATGAAAGAAGGTACGGAGGACGCATTCAGATCGACGGAGAGGAAGCCCGGCGTGTGTCAGCAGTCGACTTCAAAGGCGTGGGCTAACTTTTCGCATTACGTCCTGGATGGAATACGTATGAATGTTGAGGAAAGTGAGACTTTGAGGGAAAACTGTGGTGGGGGGGGGGGGGCAGTGAGACGCTAGCAAAGGGGAATTGTAATGATGTTTTTGAGGACGTGCCATAAAGATAACGAATGAGGAATTATTGATCGTGAGGATGATTATGACGGTTATTCTGTCGAGTATTATTTTGACATGGTTTCAGCTTTTTTTTAGTTTGAGGGTTGAAAATCTTCTATACGATTGACTCCGGAGAAGACTGATCGATTTTTTAAAACTGGACGTAAATAGTAAATTTCGATTTTCGAAAGAACCTGGAAGAAAGCTCTGTATGTAAATATTTATTACAAAAAACAATTATAAGCGAATGAGGAATTGAGAAAATATCTGCAAAATTCTCACATCAATTGCAATTTTAAGGTTGACAATAAATTAATGAATATTTGCATTTGCTCAAATTATTATTTTCCTTGTCTTCAAATACTGTGAAGGATATTAGTTCGGTGATGTTGACAAGATAATATAAATTTTAAAATTATTTTCGTCAATCAAACAAGTCATGATGTGAATTTTCCAACCAGTAAATTCTCTTTTATACTTCTTCGTTAGTATTAGCTGGCTCATATAATCTGGAACCCAGAAAATGGGTACGAGAATAAAGTTATTGAAGCTCATAACCACTGTAAGAATTCCACTGAAAATGAGATTATAAGTCTCGCAAAATATTTCTCACCGAGATAGGAAACATTGATGAATTGTTAATGACGCAAAGTAAAACTTTAAATGTTTCATTCAAATTATATAAATATAAATGTAACTGTTCCGTATAGTTGAAAATGACTCTGACAATGGCGTTGATAACACCATGAGTCAAGGGTGCATGAAAAGCTGAGCACGAAGCTGGACCCCTTCTACTTTCGCCCTTTTTTTCCAGATCAATAATATCCTTTAAGAAGAGCGCATGCTCCCTCTTCTCCCAGTCATAGCCCTAGCTCTACCCACCACCTCCAATAGCTACACACTCGAGCCAACCCTCTCTCTCCCTACAAAGGCAAACTCGAGGAGCCGAGAAATGCCGCGTAGCCACCCTCCCACATGCAACATTCATGGCCCCATCAATATTATACGCGCGAAATAATAACCTGTGCATTTATTATCACGATAAGACGAGCCAGTGGGGGTGACTTTCAGGGTGGCTCAAGGTGAAAAAAAATTATGAGAAGGGTGATGATCAATGACCCACTAAAATGCCCATGCAAATAACTGACGTACGATGATGGATGATAAAATGGAAAAATGGCGCGTAGCAAAAATACTAATTGCTTATTTTTGTTATGATACACTAGAATTCAGAATTTGTTTGCCATTAATGCACAAAGAATAATTATATATTTTTAAGGCCCGGATCGATTATTTTTTCGAACGTTATGTACGTTCAGATATATTATATTCCCTGACAAAATTATCTGGACTTTTTCGATGTAATATTTTGTCGCAATGAGTCTACCAATACATATGAATTTATAATAAAAAAAAAACTAAAAAAAGAATTGAAGACTGGTAAAGAGCGCTTTTACGTTATTATTTCGTAATAAGTTTCGTACAAGCAAATCAAAATTTTGTGATTTACCTATGAGTGTGGCCATCAGCCGCGGAGTTTTCGGGGGATGCCGAGAGGGAAGACTAACTTTGTAATAAATCCCATTTTGCACTTCATATAGATACAAAATCATAAAAAACGCTCTGTATCGGGCTTTGTACTATTATGAAACATATTATAAAAAGATTCTCACACAGAAATAATCGTAATTCATGACGTAATATGACATCGCAATTTGTATGTGATCAGCTGTCAGTTTATAGTGTTTTAATAGGAATAAAAAACAAATGACAACCGATAACTAAAAAAATTCTGGGCAATGTTACTAAATCCCTACAAAATAACTGCTGCACGGAGAGAAAAATTCAATAAAAATTACGTGTCAGTTCCGTAATTTGCCAGCCAAACCAATATTTCCCAAAAATTACGGAACAGTGCCGTAATTTTTACAGGACAAATTCAGAAAAAAGGATGAAAAGTTCTATAAAAAAAGTACGTCGCTGATCCGTAATTTTTACGGAATATTGTTTTGACTGGCAGATTACGGAACTGACACCTAATTTTTATTGAATTTTTCTCTCCGTGTGATTACATAAAAATTGCGATGTAATATTACGTCGTGAATTACGATTCTTCCGGTGTGAGACTATTTTCATAATACGTTTAATAATAGTACAATCCCGGTATATAGCGTCTTTTTTTTATTTTGTGCCTATATGAAGTGGAAAATTGGATTTATTACAACGTTATTCCCCCCTCTCAGCACCCCCCTAAAACTCCACGGCTTATGGCCATAAACATAAGTAAATCACGAAATTTTTAGTCGCTTGTACGAAACTTACTACGAAATAATACAATGAAAATGCTCTTTACCGACCTTCAATTATTTTTTATAGGTTTTTTTCATTATAAATTTATATTCATCGGCACACTCATGGCGACAAAGTCTTACATCGAAAAAGTCTAGATAATTTTCTCGGGATAGATAATATATTTGAACGTAGATAACGTTTGAAAAGATAATCGATCCGGGCCTTAATCTCGAATAGACCATGCGTGTTTCGAAAATGTTTTATTTTGACTCAGTAGCAGATGTTTCCGCTTGATTATAGATTTTGATATCTAAAATCCAAGACAATTTTTTTTTTCTTATAAGAAACTTTGAAATTAAATTCAAAAACAGTGACTAGAGTAGTTAAAAGGCCTAAGTGCCTTGGAAAAAATATCGATTGTTCGTAATCTTCACAGTTATCGTGATAAGAGATTAAATGGTAACAGCCCAGTAGTGTGCAGAAAATGTTTCCTTCTCAGTGATATTAAGAATTTTGATGTGGTCCAATCTCTAATTAAGTTAGCGATCAATGTTCAACTGTGCCATTACTAGCACACACTTCCTCCAACCTCTAATTAATTAAGTGTACTCAATCACTAGATAGGTTTCATATCTAAACAAATATAATAATAATATCAATGATTGTCGAGAGTCGCTCCGTGATCCTAGCTTAAACAATATTTCAGAGAGTAACAAAAAGTCTTTGTTATGCAGCTGTTTTTCTGTTTTGTATATCTTGTAAATATTGTAAGTAGAAACCATGATTTTAGAGAAAGTTTCAAAGTTCATTACCGCACATGCGAGAGGTCCCGAGTTCAAAACTCGGTCGGGTAGTCTAGTATGATCTACCCAATTTTAAAGTAATATCATATGGTAATCTCTCTACACAGTCATTACTCCGTAATCATGGCAATTCGATATTTCGTAACCATAGGCGTTTCATCGGGGAACCAAAACATCAGCAGCTTCAGTCGTCCGCAAGTATGCGAGAAGATTAGTCGTCGCAAATATTCAAGGAGTGTGAATGCTAAAAACTAAAAACTAATTTCAATTAAAAATCGATTCGGAATCGCTTTGTTGGCATCAGCTATTTCTTAACTTTCCCCCGTCTGCATTATTGCTCCATCATTGTTTTATGTATTATATGTCTCTTTCAGTTTCGAACTGTTTATCATTCCAGGGAATTAAATATTTTTAATGGTTATTCCATCAGGGGGAGTTTATGTAACAGTTGCAAGGGAATCGAAGGGACTATTTATGTTGAAAACGAGTGAAGAGCGTGGTTTTGTGACTCTGCCAGATGTCGATAACGAAGTGAACTTTTCTCGTATCTACACGTGAATACCAAAAATTTAATTACAATAAAGATAATCAACGAAATCGAAAAGTTGTAAAAAAATTGTATTTTTAAATTTAGGTCTCTATGAACGGTAGCATTTTTGGATTTACAAAGACAAAAGAATCGGGCAGTCAATGTGACGGACAGTGAATACATTGTAATAAATTGGCATTAAGTGATTCAGTGCAAGTTAATCTCCTCTGACGATTCCATAACAAATTTTCGACTGAGCAACAATTTCATCATGACGAGCAAGATGAAGAAATTTCTGTCTAGCAAGGAAACACGAGACTGGCTAACGAGGTTTGTACTTCGACCTCATTAGTCATTTAATTAGTAATAATGAATCCAATTAAAATGAATATGATTACAGCACTCACTTCTGGGGGCCGGTAATGAACTGGATGATACCCCTCGCTGCTATTGCCGATACACAAAAGAGTCCGAGTATTATCAGTGGAAAAATGACTCTAGGTTAGTTGCTCAATATGTTTGCATAATATTCCGACAACTGTCTGCCAATATTTTTTAATTTATTCATTTGTTTTGATTTCAGCACTGACATTGTATTCACTAGTTTTTATGAGGTTTGCGTTTAAAGTTCAACCGAGGAATATGTTGTTGTTTTCCTGTCATTTTACAAATATGGGAGCCCAATTAATGCAAGGAACTAGATTCGTAAAGTATCATTACGTAGACCCCAAAACATCTGAAAATTAATTTTTAGTTCATCTATTATCCATGAGATAAAATAAATAACTCGTGTGCATTTTTTCTGTTATAAATCGATTTAAATTATATTCGTCAGACCAATTCAAAATTTAATCTTCAACATTAAATCGATAAATAAAAAATAAAAAATAAATTTTACACAGCGATCATTTTTTCATTGAATTATGAGTTTCCTACACAACATTGAACGACGGCCTATTAAATATACCGATAGAATTGGTGAGAAACTGAAATGAAAATCCAATGGAATCATATATCATTCCCGTAAACGAAGGAGAGAAGTCTCGATCGCAGAAAAAGTGTTCAAAAAATTATCAGATAAAAAAGTTCAATTGAATGCAGTATATTTTTTTTTTCGTTGGAAAGAAAAAATTTGGTGAGAATGAAAGGAAAGCTACCCTTGCACAGTAGCTATCAACTTTTTTTCTACCCTCAGCTCTCTCCCCTTATCTCACGAATTCAGAGTAGCGAATTATTCGACATGCCCCGATCCGGTGGACGAATGTGTAAGGACAGCTATAATTTCCTCCAAGCCACATGCGTATACCTAGGGCAATGGGAAGGCAAGGACGTAGAGAGGAGAGAGAGATGTAAACGCATATACGAATCTATGGCCGATTGGGGTGGAAGAGACGCTTCACCGGGCTGGGGTCACTTTATGGGCTCTCGCATGGAGAATATATCCATCCCCATTGCTTTTCCTATTCCAATTTTTCCGAAATGCTAAGCTACTTCGTCTGCTCCTTCTGCCCCCTCTCTCTACCTATAAAACTCACCCCCCGTTTAGAGCTGGGACCCGTTGAATAAATATATATGAGCTTATTAGTTGAGTTCTAGAGACTTTTTATGGGGAATAAACATTATTAAATTTTGGAATAAGAAGTTTTCCGGTAATAATGCTCAGAAGGATTACGATATTCTCCAAAGGATATTGATGAGTGTCCAGGGACTGTTTTGGTAAACAAATGAGAACAATCGAATAGTGACAAGTGAGAAGATTGATGGGGCTTGCGAGAATGGAGATTCAATCGGTGGGATTTATTGCATACAAAATGAGGGACAATCAAGTCAAATTTATTCAGCAATTGAAGGAAGTAGGAATGATTTAAATGATAATATGTGTGAAAAAATGAAAAAAAAAAACTTTTTATCGGAAAGTTAATTAATTGAACCCTTGACGACATTCTTAGCTTCCAATAGAAAAGTGTGTAACTTAAATTCAGCCAAAAATTCCATAACTGAGTGATATTTTTTACCCATTCGAAGATGGCCTATTTACAAATTTGTAAGAAACGTTTAATTCTCAGTGCTGGGAATAAATTAAACAATTGGTTTTGATGGGGCGGAAATCTTTACTTTAAAATTCTGAACATCCCCGCGAACATTGATAACATGTCCTTGAAAATCAAAAATTTACTCTCTAATCGCAAAAAGGTGGTAATAATTTTCACTGCGCCAAATGAAATAAATCCCAATTGAAATGCACTTTTGAACTTGAAAAAGTTGATTAAACCAATACGAGACTTTTTATACGATATGAAAATTCCAGTGGAATGTAATGTAATAAAATGACATGACCATGGAAAAACCGCAAGTCAAATGAACTGTGAAGCGTAAGCGAGCATTATAAAGTGCTATTGAAGTGAGGGAGCGTGAATCAACCCTCCATAAACTTTTCAGCCGGTGGACGATCTTCAAATTGAGTGCACAGTCCCCTGCACAGCTTATGACACCCATGTAAAGTTCACCGACGGATACTACTTTTCTTCCCTTCGTCATTTTTTTTATCCGCTCAAACTTCTCGTGAAATGCGTGGCGAACCTGGAGTGAAGGCCACAGTCGGAGATAGAGAGAGGGGTTGGACACAAGGAATGAATCAAATTCACCCTAGCTGACGCGAAACATACATTACCCTGGCAGTACGCCGATGAATTTCTCAATGTTGCGCCATAAAAAGAGAAAAATACCGAAGTAGCTCTTCCGGAATAATGAAAGAAAACGATTTTTTTTTGCAGAGAAATGATTTTTCTCACTATTGACAAGGAACGACAATACTTCATATTTTCACTCAAATTTAAATATCCAATATAAATTTAATCCTTTCTCGAAACCTTTTCAAACCAGTTAAATTCTATTACATCGTCAATAAAATGAGAAAACGAATTATTTTACCTCTAAATTAATTCATTAATAGAGTGCAGTATTCATCGTTCGAATTTTAAATAACTTCCTTAGTGGCAGTCCACTCGGTGCGCCCGATTAATATCCAATTTTCCAAAATTTTAACACCCTTTCATCATAAGTTCCATTCTCACAAAATCTCAGGCAGTCTCGTATGGTCTAAGTAGAACATAGAATCTATGTCATGGACGCTAGCTGCATTACCCTAAAGTTTAGGGCCAAAAGCATCATGCGAAAATTATTCATCCTGACTAAAGCCAATGACTCACAGTTTCCATCCGAAAATAAATTCTCCCCCTCCCAGATGAGCAAAAAATATCTTCGATTTTGAGGGAAAAAAAGGGGGGAAGGGGAGGTGGGCGAAAATCCCAGGGGATTGACCGACGATTTATCGTTTTTATGGTAAACGCCGACGCTCTTACACCCATAAATCATGCCTCCACTTTAACATCGGATAAAAACAGCATGTACAGACGAATAAAATTTACACAATATTTTTGCCCACTGTCAGAACACTCGACAGACCAGACAATGTTAGTCTAAAATAGCTAGCAAGTCCTTGTGGACAGACGAAAAAAAAAAATTCTCAAGTCACCCCCCAAAAAATAACATTGGCATCGGCAAAATGTATACGCCATAAGGCCGTGAAAGCGTTTCACGTTAAAAAATCATAAGCAGGGCTGAGAGATCCCCGTCAGTCTCCACCCCAGCGAGTATTTTCGATCATCGTGAGCCAATGGATAAAGAACCTGCTGGAGAATAAAAAAATCAGGTTGATAGTCAAAGGGCAGTGTGTGTGAGGGGGTGGAGAGGGGCGGTTATGGTGCCTCAGTGCTGTGGGTCATTCGAATACGGTGTTTTCACACAGAGAAGAGCAGAAAGGGAATGTATGGCACAGCGTAGATGGCAACATAATCCCTGATCGAGGGTCACGACACATGGGAGCAGCAGAGGGGGGTCAGGGAAACATCTTATCTTCATATTACACGGGAACAGGGATCCTCAACTGTGAGTGGATTTTCGAGGATGTATGTGTCAAAGGGAAAGAGATAAATGAAAGGAAAATATTTGAAAAATGAGGAACACTTTTTTTTGCATGGTTTTCGGACAGACTATTTTTGTCACTCGTCCGCTATGTATTTCGTTGATTTATTCGAGAGAGAGAGAGAACTTCACCTGAGATGTCAATCATGAATCTTAATAAAAGATTTGAAAAGTAATTTAAATGTCTTTAGAGGAGACGCATTCGTTCTGCAAGAATGAGATCCGCCTATAATTGTGGGAAATAAATAATTAAATTAGTATTACTATTAGTAAACACAACACGAGCACTAAACGGTTTGGTCATTTATACCCAATTTTTTTCGGGGTCACTGATCATTTTTTATAATCTCTTTTTGTTCTAACCACACGATAAAATAGTACTTGGAAATCTGCAGTCAAAAAGCCAAGGAGAGGGATCTTTAAGAAGGCATCTCTTCACCGTGACCGACCAACTAACATGGGTGAGTCTACTTTATGACCTGGAACGAGAGTCGTCCGCCGCCTCCATCCATCGAAGGATAATTCATTTGGTATTTCCATCTATTGTTTTTTCATTGGAATGAAGCGCCTCAAATAGGAGAAATTTTATATTCGCATTTCAGCGAATGGGATTGCTATCGATTGGGAGCGGTTGAGGGAATCCTTGATGCCCGTTCCACTCTTATTTTCCCATATGCACGAACCCTATGGGCATAAGTAGGGACACTCGATTTAGGGGATTTTCGAAACTTTGAAGGATGTTTTTTTATTCATGTGACGTATTGGAGAGCACGAAAAAATAACACATTCCGGAGGTATCTCGAGGGTCCCATGGACGTCTACGAAATTTTAGATGGTATTTCCACTTAGTGGTGAGAGTATCGGAGTGTTTTAATGTTTAATTTTCAGCTGTTTAATTTTATTTATGGATAACGAAAAGTTTCATGGTAATTGTAGTATGTAATGTAATTACAAGAGGGCTCGGGATATTTGAAAAACGGTAATACCCCGGAGACTCGGAAAGTTCCGCAGAGTTGTCAAATATTTAACGGATCAATATCCAATTTCTTCGGCTTTCACTTTATCTCGCGGTGAATATTCTTTGACTGTTGAAACGCATTTGAGGAGTTTTGGTCAAATTTGTTGTTATCAAAAATCAGCAAAACGTAGGATGTAATCGATATAGATGCGGATGAGAGCAGTCACGATGGTAAGGGGTCGAAAGAAGAATATTAATACTTACAATAACGCTGCACTCCGATTAGCTGAAATCGGGATGAAAAAAATAATCGCTGAAATTTTATTTGATGAGTACTTCATATCATTGAATACTGAACTCTGATTGGCCCAGGTGAGGTCAGATCGGATTGCCGGACAATCACGATTATTAGTTTTCCATCCAACGCGGATGACAAAGGGGCCGTCCATCATGAAAATATTTTCGAAATTTTATTTCAATTGAAAGGAAAATTAGTGAGACATGAGAGTGCACTGAATGATGACTGCCAGGTTGATCAAACAGAGTGAAAGCAAGTGATGCATGTCCCTTGTACACGGTAATCCTGTGACTGATCCTTGTAAGTGCTGTATGCGGGACTTTTCCAAACACGTTTACCCCTTTACTCGCGTCTCTGAGGGGGTGTCGCTAGACGACGATCAATCACTACGTGACGTGTTCTTCCCTCACCCTCCACTCTTTACCCTTTTTCCGATGCTTTTCCAACAAAGAGCTCCCAAGAATGAAACCTCTATGGAGATGGAAAAAGAAAGAAAGCGAAAATGACAGAAGAAGAAATAATGAAATGACGACGTGGTTGATACTTTTACAGCTTGTGTTTCGCATTGTAGAGAGAACAATAAAAAATAATGTATTCATGAGATGATTGTGTTTTGCATCTATCAACCCAGCGACCCTTAGTTTATTTTAGTCCCTGGCGCCGGAAAAACGGCGATTCTAACCTCACTCCGTTCGTAACAAGTGAAAAAAAATGGTTTTTGGCGAGTGGGAGGTTTATATCACGAGCCGAAGGCGAAGCATATAATCCCACGAGTCAGAAACCACTTTTTTCACGAGTTACGAACATAATTTTTCATCCCAATATGTCGAAAAAGTACTTTTCAGTCACTCGACGCAAAGTGGTTAAATAATAAACCGTTCAAATTAATCCCGATTGAATTAATATTAATATATATAGAGCCCATGTATAAACACCTAGTATCCGAACGTCAAAGCCACCTTGGCCTAATATACGAACGTCAGGGGCCCAGTAACCGAACTCAATGGTTTCTGCTACTTCCAAACTCAAATAATGCGCACAATTTGATTATTTTCAAAATTTATTAGAGAAACTATTACAAAGTTAAACTTTATATTTTTGTTATTCAGATAATTATTTGCGAGTAATTCTCTTCTTAAACGTTTCTTTGGGGTTTTGGACTTTGGACTTGTATCAGATTCTGATTTGAATTCTTCCAAAAGCTCCTTCTTCACTTCTTTGGCAACAATTGGCACTTGTTTTCTTATTGTCTTCTCTAAATGTCTTCTCTTTCTTCCTCTCTTCACCAACACTGTTGGGCTCTTCTGTTTTGCTCGATTTTCTCTTTTTTTCTCTATTTTTTTTTTTGTGTTTTTTTCCCCTGAAATATATAATTAATATATAATGAAATTGATCGACAGCATTGTAAATATTGAATGGCGTAATTGAACATTTTCTAATTGTATTAGAATCATTTAAATCTCGGAAATAATTGAAGGTAATAATTGACGTTATAATATAGAAAAACACGCATTCGGATACTGCGTCACAGAGCTAAACAAATGGCCTAATACCCGAATACGTAATTTCTCTTTATTGTGAGTGTACAACAATCTTTTTCATCAATTTGAAGCTTATATTCATTCATTAGCTTCATGTTTGAACGCAAAATATTAGAATATTTACTTACATATTGTTTGTTTATCACAATAGACTTTGCAGCGGCCCTTACTTTTAGGTAAAAAATGGCCGCCGGAGGCGCCGCGCTTGATAAGGCCGCCAGAAAAAAATTATTTTAAATATGAATTCACGATAAAAAATGAGTAACCGTTATTTAATTTGCTAAATTGAAGTGTCGTTTTGCGTTTACAATCGTTGGGCGATAATTCCGAGAAACGAAGTTGGCTGAAATTACTGATGAATGCGAAAAAATTATTTCACGTTTGGATACTAGTAGACGTTCGGATACTGGTACCTCCACGGTACTATTTTGTTTGAATCGAAAACAATTTCTCCTTCTTGTTTATTGCAGTTTCACGGCAACAGCAAGCAATTCCGTTATTCAAATTGGAGAGAATTTTTACATTATTTCATACACCATGACAGAGTGAGAACAAAATAATGTATCCAAAGCTTTCAAAAGTTTCTTGCTTGACAAGAAATGATTCTATTATACATTGAGAAAAAAAAAATTTCGAGACGAATCTCACTAGTTGTGTCAAGAAACTTATGGCTCGCAAATTAACAAGAGGATATCATCCGAGGAAAGAAACTTTTTTCAAGAAATTTTGCAGTAATTCTAGAGACAAAAATAATTGATTCATTTATAGTATATTGCCGGACGGGTGTTATGGGGTTTTTTGCTCGCGTGGCGTTTGGCAAACCGAGCCGAAGGCAGGGTGGCCAACCACGCGAGCAAAAAACCCCCATAAGGCACTGTCCGACATAATATTTTGCCGTAGTGATTTTGGAGTTTCCGAGTTTGGAAAATATGTAATACCAATTCCCGGACGAGAAAGCTCTAGAAGTACGGCAAAGGAATGTTCTTTTTCAAATTAAATCTAGTTCGATGAATTTATTTTTAAATTTTCCATTAACAAATCCAAGTTATACCGATTTGAAAACCATTAGATGTTGTTCGAACAGCCGTTTAAAGTTTTAGTTCAAATTGCTACCCATTTTTCGGACAAATATAAATTTTCTTGACGTTACTCTTGAGCGTTCCTCTTTCAGAACAAAATACTATTTTTAGGACAATTTTTCAGTCACAAATGTTTTTCCAAGAGTAAAGACATTTTTCTGAAAACCAATTTCTGTCAGTGCACCAGGTAACTTTTATATGAATTATTTTACTGAAAACAATGAATATATTCCAATAATTGATTTTTCAGTTATAGCATTCGATTTTTGCTTGCACATTAATCAACAATTATGAGTGATTTCAAAATTAGTCAAATCGATAAATTCCACAATTCTAAAAATACCATAAGCCATCTCCATTTTTTCTTCAATCTCGTAGCTCAGAGGGATGTATTAATCCCTAATGGGATTTGCCCGTTGGTAAATTCATCTCATCTTTTGAAAATGAAAAAAAAAAATATTTCAAGAAAGATATCACTAGTCTTGACAGTTCAGTGCACCGGTGGATACGAGGGGGTGTAAGGGCTAGAAGGAAGGGGGGAGGGGGGTCAGAGTCGTCGGGTGGAATACCAATAGTCAGGAAGAGAAGAGGAGAGAACAAAGACTGAACCTTTTTCGCGGGACGACACGTAGTAGAGGGTAAAGAAATATATCCACTCTGTTGTGTCATATAAAAATGTGTTTATGTGACCGTGGCAGCACGGGAAAACGGAAACATCGCAGTACCTCGTCTACCAAACTCACCCTTGCTTCATATGTATATATACATGTACACGTGTATACTCACTGTGGTCGAGTGCAAGAAATGGTGAAATCTACGAAAAAAATTAATAATAAACGTCTTTTATCAATTGTGTGTGTCGACTGACACGTGAGGACTGTTGCGCACAAGAAATTCGGAAAAATGTCAGGAGCATTGTGGCAGTCTTTTCAGGAGAAATACGCTAGACGGACAGTATAACGATGAGCTTCGTTTCCGTTTCCGGCCTTCATGATTTTCGCCCCGTCAACTCCATTCTTCAATGGAATCGCGACAACCCCACGCCTCACATTATTCCTGGCTTTTCCCTGCTACTAATCAATAAATAATTGATAAATGGCAGGGTAGGACAGAAAAATATGGACAGTCTCACCTCCATTTAATACAAAATTATTAAAGCTAATCCATTATATGGGACACATTTTATCATAAAATTTGGTGCAATTTTATTTTTGATTTTAAGCCTATTTTGGACCAATAAAAATGGATACAACGGCAAATAAATTCCCTCAATCACTCACTTACAAAATAATTATTACTATAATGATCAGTAGAAAAAGTACTTCCTTCCGGTACCAAGTGATTACCAGGAAAAAGGTGTAGATTGCACTTTTACAAAGTCAAAAAAAGTATCGAGTGGAAGGATCCCGCGTTAAGTAGCACGGACAGAAATTTCCCGACAAACGCTGAGAAAAAATATCATATAATTATATATATATACGTATATATAATTAATATATAATTTTACCAAATAAATATTCTCTATCAAGAAATGAAATTTAATAATTGTTGTGTATCTATTTCTGACATTTCCTTGTCCAACGAATATTTCATGCGCAGATCTATTCACAGTTCATTTGCAAATTGTAGAAATTAATCAAAAAATTTCATTACATAAATCGTAATTTATTCAGGCGATTCAAAGAAAAATTATGGCAGGCTTTCAGAGAAGTTTCAACGATTTTACGTGCAAAGGTTCTTAATATTTCGTCTCACCGAAATTGCGGCAAAGATACGCAGTTTTTATGAACTAAACAAATCTAGCCCGAAATTGTTGTCCGAAGAACATTTCATTGGCAAATGTTTTTTTCTCAGTGCGTGTATGTATATGTGTGTGTATGTTTGTACAGGGGGGGGGGGGGGGTTTTTTGGTACGGGGGGGGGGGGGGCGAGAGGAAGGAGGGGATTTCGAAATAATTCCTCAACAGAGTCGCAAAATTCTATTAGAATATCACTCAACTCACCTTTCAATTTTTCAAGCACTTAAGTAAAAACGTTGGAAACGATTGGTGGAGAATCCAGGATTTTCACACGTATATAGGTATATACGTTTCGCGTAATCCCAAGTGGCCGTTCATCCCTTCCATCAAGCGTAGAAGAGAAGCCAAAGCGGGCTTGAGATCGTCAGGAGGGAGGAGGGAAGGCACTCGAGATTTCTTTTCCTTCTACTCTGAAAAGGAAACGAAATTGAAATCGGCTTTTCGAAATTGCACGTCTGCACCCGCCCCCCGGGGAGAGAAATGCAAACACTGTCGTGGTGTATACATCTATGGAAAAGCGTATATAACAGTGAAGAAAGATGGACTGAGCCACATATTGAGATTAGGTAAAGGCAGGAGAAAAAAATAAATACGAGTGGGTGGTGTGGGGATCCAGGAATATATCGTTACTTTGAGGATTTCGCCCCTCGGATAAAGTTTGAGCAGCGAGGCAGACACAAAGCCCACCATTCCGATGGCTTTAATGCTGGGTAAACATTTTTAAAAGACTTTATTGACGTTCAGAATTGAAATAAAAAATTATAATTAATTTTTTTTCTTGTCCAATATGAAAAAGAACCAATGGACGAAGAAAAAAATCACCCAATATTTCGAATCGGATTATAGACAACTTTCACACCCCTGGTAGAAGAAAAATCTAAAGTATGTATTTAGAAAAGTGTTAATCATGTTTAAATCAAATCATTACCATTTAAGACCGTACTTACACCGCATTGGCATCGTAAATAAACCCAATGGAAACGGTCCGAATTTTCAAACACAAAGAAACGAATTGTCAATTCGACTGTGGAAATCTTCCAGCACTCCTTCTTACACATCGAACAAATTAGAAAATGGAACAGACTAGACATATAAAAAAATAATTTGTTTATATAAAAAAAAATGTGAATTTAGATTGCGTTTAGAGTTACGACTTTAGTATTATATCGGCAGTGTAAATAAATCTTCTGTACATATCTCAGCACTTTAAATGATATAATAATAATGAAAAAACAGCACAGAAATACGACTGAAGAGGATGAATGATTCGCACCTTCAATTAATCAAAAACTATATCCACATGCTACTGGAGAAACATGAGGGAATAAATTTAGTAAAAATTCAAATATCCATAATTTCGAGTTAACAAAAATTTGTGTGGTATACTGTATGATCCACGTGTAATTTTTTATATAGGGGATCAGGAGAGCATATTTTGTAAATTCCGAAAAAGTAACGAGTCGCTGACAGCGCCAACGACATCTACACGGAGAGGTGCCAAATGTGTTGAATTGAAGTTTGAGGTTTGTGGAAATACCAAGCAATGGTATGGAAGGAATCGTGTGGTAAAATAATGGAGGTACAATACCGACGCCCGAGTATGAAAAGCTAGACTTTTACTATCGAGAATATAACGTCGACCGACATATAATTAGCATGCGAGTAGTTGATTCCCCAATGAAACTGAATTAGATAATTTGAGATTGATACAAAGACATAAACTGTTTCAAAATTCCTAAACAGTCAGTAGTTTGAAGGAAAACAATTGGATGAAGTATATGAAACCAATCGATACGATATTTTTAAGATTTTAGAAAGAGCGCCTCAGATTACAATTTTTTTCCTAATACTCAAATAATCTGTAATAAAAAACTTCCTTTCCAAATAAACCGACATGCCTTGAGAAAAAAATCGATCTGGTTTTGGAGTTTTTTTTTTAGCTCATAGGGGTGTCAGCAAAAGGGTAAAAAGAGGGAGAGATTTGAAGGGGGTAACTATTTTGCGCGTTTCAGAAAGCCAAGAGCACAGATGTGGGAAAATAATTTTGAGATTTTTTAGTTATTTATGAGGGGGAGAACTAGATGAAATCTAACAATAGGACAAAGTAAAGTTGAAACTATAATATATACTGAAAGAATAAAATGTTTATTCCAGCAAATATATGTTCTTATGGGCCCTCACGTCTGAAAACCAATAGATCTTTCTCCCACTGAACCTCTTGGGGAACGAGTACAAAATCTCCTCATATTAATATTTTTACTTTTCAATTTCTAAGTCATGAAACAGCCCATGCGCACTATATTATTTTCCTTGCTTCTCTGCCAGAGATTGGAGACACCAATCATTCCATTTTCATCACGCTGTGTCGGAAAACTAACTTTACAGTCTGAAAAGTACTTTTTCGATACACTGAGATGAAATAGTATATTTCGTAACAAGTGAAAAAAAAAAATGGTTTTAAACCATTGTAAATATTAGTCAGTCAAAATTTCTTGTAAATTTTATATTGAGAATAATCCTGGATCCTATCCTACCTATTCCAAATCCCATCCAACAATATCCTCTGACGTCACAAGAATGTGGGTGGAACGCTATATAATTACCCGTCTTTGCTGTAAAATCCTCACACTCGCTAAAAAACTTTTTTTTGCATGCGTAACGAAACACACTATTTCATCACGCTGTGTCGAAAAAGTAACTTTTCAGTCATGGTCTGCTTCACGTCGAGTGACTGAAAAGTGCTTTTCCGACACATTGAGATGAAATAGTTTATTTCGTAACAAGTGAAAAAAAACGGTTTTTGGCGAGTGGGAGGTTTATATCACGAGCCGAAGGCGAGTGATATAATCCCACGAGTCAAAAACCACTT